>WEIT01000072.1:194-11094 GCA_013389985.1 Dryoscopus gambensis
TTTAAGTCTCAAGGCAAAAATACATCTACTATCTTGAAACCATCTTCTCTTTATTTATGTAATAGGCACTTTCTGGGTGCAGATCAAAACCACAACAGAAAGTCTGCTTGAAAGGCCAGGTACCCGCTCTCCATGGTTCAGATGCCAGCGTTGCTATTCAGAAATGTGTAGCATTCATTTGCTTATGGTGCCACACAAAGTCCACTCTCCTGATAAAAACTCTGAGGAACTGTTACAGATATCTCTTGGTCTTCTTTCTGCCTCTTGATCTTTTTTTTCTACCCTTGCAGGAAGCTCGCTCTGTTGGTGCTTCTGTAGTGAGTCCTGTGGATATTCAAAAGGTTAACATTTCCACCTTCTTCTGTCTTGTTTTTTTGTCTATTAGTTTCTTCTTTCCCCTTTCCATTCTACTGTTCTTGGTTAATAACAAGAGACCATCTAGCATTAATAACTGCGGAGAATTGGGCTGCACTCCCTTTATGAGGATGTTCAAGTTGTTCTAGAAGCCTGTGTGAGTGCAGACAGTTTAACAGCAATCATCGTGTGCTCCACTATCTTTGCGCTGTAACATTAACACACACTGATATGGTACTAACTGTGTCATGTGCTTCATGGTTCACTTTTGTGGTACTCTTAGGAAACAAAGACATTTTAAAGCTATCTGCAGTTTACAAGGGATTTCTCTGCTCTTCCATTTTTGACGATTATCAAGGGTTATGATTAGTTCTGTAACCAATGGTAGAAAGATGTCACATCATTCTCAGACCAGAGGGAGTGACAGAGGATGGGGATGTGAAAGGATGCTTTGCATGAGATGCATGTTCTGTCTTANTTTTTCCTGCTTCTGAGCTATTTTACATTCTAACATTATCACTATCATCACGAAGATTCCAAGCAGGAATTCTGTACTGCATAGTAGACAGTTCAAGAAAGCAAATTACAGTGTGTTTTAGTAAATCATAACAAATTCAAACAAGTGGTAGTGTTTCTGCTCTTCTTGCTCTATCTTCAATACTTTTATGATAAAGTTTGTTTTTAAAGGGTCCCACACAAAGGGGACCATAGCAACAGGAGTAAAGGGAAGCAACTATCATGGACTGTCACTGTTGCCATTTTCTCTTATTTTTTTCCTCATTTTTACAAGCAACTGTAAACAAAATAATGTTATCCTTCTGGTTCAGCCTCTGGTACAGTTCTATGCACATAGCAGATGTAAACCATATGGTCTTCTAGTCATCTGGAAACAAAACCCACCCTAAATCTGTCTGTACCCTCAAGGAAATATTAGTGTGTTTCTTTTGTCTTTATGAACTGCCTCAGAATACTTTTATTCTTATAGGATTTTTTTAAAAATGGAAAGAAAGCAACCAATGACTTTCTTTCCCCTTATAAATTAGACCTTAAGACAACATGAAATACAGTTTTTGCCTCATACCAGATGTCTCAGTTGTTTCATAGGGAAGTTATTGGAGACATGGATTATAGTGTTTTTCTTCAACAAGATACAGTTTCCTTTTATATGTAAAGACTTAATGGATTGTTAAAGATCAGTAAAATTAAAAAATCCGAACATTAAGAACATACCTTCCTGAGCAATGTATTGAAGGTGGACACTAATATCTACCTCTCGTTT
Organism: Dryoscopus gambensis; assembly: GCA_013389985.1. Taxonomy (NCBI): domain Eukaryota; kingdom Metazoa; phylum Chordata; class Aves; order Passeriformes; family Malaconotidae; genus Dryoscopus; species Dryoscopus gambensis. Next base: position 1,828 of record WEIT01000072.1, read on the forward strand.
GGCAGGAATACAAAGTCTCCAGCTTTGAGCAAAGGTTGATCAGTGAAATTGAATACAGGCTGGAGAGATCTCCTGTGGAAGAATCAGATGATGAAGTGCAGCATGGAGATGAACCTATTGATAACAGTATGTCACCATATTTTGAGATAAAGCTGAAGCACTACAAAATCTTTGAGGGAATGCCAGTCACATTTACGTGCAAAGTGGCAGGAAATCCAAAGCCAAAGGTAAGAAAAGATGGTAAATGTTTCTAGAATTTCTTTGAAGAGTTCTGTGTTGGTACTATACCATCAGGCTCTGGACTTTATGGGATGTATCTTACAGGAACAGGAGATACTCACATTTGACAAGAAAGACTCCTGTCTGGCATAAACTGCCAAATCTCGTTTGGCATAACTGGAGTTATTTAGTCAAAATCTAGTAAAAAATGCTACTATGAGGCTTCTGCTCTCAGTTGTCCCTCCTGAGACTTCTTGTCAATTATTTTACCTAGAAGTAATGCTTCTTTCATTTTCAGAGTTACCTCCAGGGTACATTTGTAGCACAGGATGCAGTGCAATGCTAGAAAGCCCCAAGTGAGCTGGCGCAGGAGTCCCAAAAGCCACCTCATCTTCCTAACATGGGTAATTAGTTCAGGCATGGCAACGTGCTCATGCAAAGATATGTGGGTTCTAGTTCAGAAGCCAGCGTGGTATCTCTCATTCTTCAGCATCTACAAACACTAACAAGACTAGATTTTACTGGAACTTAAAAGAAGGCGTAGTAAAATACCATAAGCTCCCCATATATCCCAACAGCAAGATGAGACATGATGGTGAGGTTTTAATGATGAACTTCAGAGGGAGGGTTGGGCTTGGGAAGCATTTCCTTGTAGCAAATATAAAAGTACCAGTTGCGTGATGTCAGTAGTCTGGAAGAATGCCTTCCTTGGGTAGGTTGCATACAACCATTTCAAAAATTGCTTGGCAATCAACTGACTCAGTATGTAGCAGGCAAACTGCAGCAGCTCCTTCAACTCCCTTGCCAAAGCCAGTGTCTTCCCCGTGAGGTCCTCGCAGCTCTTGCAGAGACCTCTCATGGATAGGGGCTCTTGTCTTCTTAGTCCAGATCTGAGATGCCCTATCTGTTACATAAGATCTTCACGGTGGCACTCACATCCAAGTGTCTCATCTAGTGTAAGTTTTACGGGTACTTAGGATTTCAAACAGAGATAAATGCAAATGCAGAGACTTTGCATGCCCAGTGGTATACATGTATGATACCGTACAAGCTGTTAGTTAAAAATAAAAGGACTTTATGAGGTAGCAGAGAAAGAACAACAGAGAACTAGGGCTACATCTACATCAGCAAGGAGTGCAGACCAGAAGAAGCAAATCTCTAGAATGAGATATCCATCCCTGCACACATTTCAGAAGGTTTTATTCCAGGCTAAGTCTAATCTCATCCCACAGACTGCAGCAGATGCAGCACATTAGATGAGTTCTTGGAGCACATTTTCTGGCTTAGTTTCATCTGAAAGGAATCCAGTTCTGTGCTCCAAGAGCACAACATGATGTGAACCACTGCAAAGTAAGTGGGGTTGATCAGCATACTGATATCAAAAAAGCACTCCTGCTTGAAACTGAAGACACACACTGAGAAGATAAGCCTAATCTGACTGAAACTAAACTTTTAATGTCTAGCATTACTTCTGAGATGACCGTAGGTAAGAGTTTGTTGTGCTGAACAAGGGTGGAAGGCAAATGGGTCTGTTGCTGACAGAAGTGCAGTGTGTGCAGAGATACTCTTTCTGCCTGAGGCTTACGACTACGTTGCTAGGTGACCTGTTATGAGTCAGCCTTAGTCAACTTCACCATTCCCTAATTTCCACAGTTTCCAATTAAGGTGTAGTTTCTCTGTCTGATTTAAGACAGATGAAAGAGGATGTCTCCTTTCCCTCACTGGGGCAATAAGGATTGCACAGCCAAAAAACCGAATTCTTAGTACTTCCCCTAGAGCGTGCCCTTACAGAGGAGCATCTGATGTGAATGCCCTGTGATTCACAGCCAATGTTCTGTTTTCCTGCAGTGCCAAAGTGTGCACATTAAGAAGTGATTTGCTCTTGCACCTGGAACTATGGCCCTTTGTTCCATTCACTCGCAGATGCTTTGTGTAATTTGTTAAGTTACTTGGGATGGAACCAATATCAGTCCTGTTGTATGGCTACTAGTTAGCTGGCTTCGCAAATGTCCAAGGCTGTATCTCCCCCTCATCTGCCAGAGCATGCCAAGACAGCAATTTTGAAAAGTTCAGTGGCTGAGAGCTGCCTTTCTGCTGTCATTTGTTGAAGCTGGAAGTGTCGCTCGTGAATAAATTTTTTACTTTGGCAAATGAAAAGCTGGAAATAATTTACTAACTTGAAGCTCCTCCCTTCTAAGTATTCTGTCAGGTCTGCCAAGGAATTGCTTTGGGAAGGACTGTAGTGTTTCTAGAATCTGGCATTCATTACAAGGGATTTTTCTAAGCGGGGTTATTGGCTTGATTATTTTTTCCCCTGAACACGCCATGTGAATTGAATACTGATGTGCAAATTCTGTCTTCATATATATGACTTTTTAAATCTGAGTCTACTTTTTGTTATAACCTTTGGTGTAATGTAAAACTATTTTCTCATCAAAATGAGAGACCTGTGGTGCTACAGGAGGGACTGTGAAATACTACTTTTTAAGGGATTATTTCTCCTCAGAATTAGGACAATGCTGTCCAAGAGGTTAATTGAGACACAAATGTTACATAAAGCTCATACTGCTCACTCTTCACATGGCTGAATATAATTCTTGGTGATTAAAAATGCCTGTGCTGCCCAAGATAAAACCTCCCTTTGTACTGTGTATCCCATTGTATTTCTAGTCATTACACACTGCTTTCTGAAAATCTGGTGCAAATAAAAGCAATCCTCATACAGTGTTCAGTGCTTACGTAGTTTAATGGTACATTTATTAAAGGTTATCCTAGAAAGAAAATACTTCACTGCAAGGGCCATTGTCTCCTGCAGTGGTAGTGTTTTACTTATTAACTCCATGTCAGATAAAGGTAATATTAAGAATTTACTGCTCATATGGGATGCCAATGCTTTTAAACTTAATTGAAATAAGTTTTGGACACCATATACATGATGTTTGGATAGCTGGTTCAGTTAATATTTGTGTGTATTTCCATGCATGTCTCCTGATATTTCTGATAAGTGTTTTGTTATTAAATAGTTACTACTTAATGCAGTAGATTTCCAAGCAACATTATGACACATGTAAAGCATGCAAGTTAAAACCCATTTTTTGCAGCTATGTTGTTTTAGCACCCATTAGCATGTGTATATAAGTGATCAAATATCTCTTGCATCTCCAGTAAGTGCTCTGTCAGCAGACAAGAAGACATGACTAAATCTTTTGTTAGGACCACAGAGTCTCTGCAAGGCTGCTGACAGACAAAATGGGAAACAAGTATAACCAGCTATTGAGGAAATGAAATCATTTCGACTTACGCATAATGCTTGTTGATATAAAAATCATACACAGTAATAAATTTTTAAGGAAAATTTCCACTCATTTTCTCAAAAAAAAAATCTCCATTGTTTTTTGTGAAATTCGCAAGTATACCCTTAACTTTCCCCCAGGCACGTGAATTTCAAGCTTTGAAGTGTTGGCACTTATGAAGAAGATTAAACTCTTATCAGGAATGGAATTGAGCTTTGCTTTGTCACTTCATTTTTTACTAGATAGCCAGCACCCTTTCCTCACTCTTAAGACCTAAATTCCCACTTCAAGAATGAGACTGAGCAAAATGTGTTTGTTTTCCTCATGCTAAATAGTTCCAGCAGGACCAGGACAAATACCGTTGTACTTTGAATGAGTTGGCCTCATTCAGTGGTGTAGGTATCTGCACAAGTGTCTCAAATGCTGAACACAACTGATGTTATGGTGTAGTACACATTTCAGAAATGACAAGTAAATAACGTTCTTCTTAAATATGGGTTTGGGCAGCTGAGTACAGCCTTCCAAGTATAACATTTTTCAGATATTCCTCTGTGTGTGTTCATGCATACACAACATTTACTTTTGATTCCAGCAGATATCAGTTTGGGATTTTACGTTATTATTATAATATATTAAAAAAAAAAATCCTAAAAGCTAGGTCTTTTTTTTTCCCTTCAAGTTTGAGGCACTAAAAATACATTTTTTTATTGTGTAATTCATGGATTACTATAAGATATTATCCTGTATACATCATTTTTTTGGCTCATTGAAAGTATATCTTGGGTCAGCCCAAGAATAAAATTATGTATCAAAAGTACTGGAAAAGCCCTCTGTTTGATAGCCAATGTAACTGTTCTGTGCAGCTTGGAACCGTGCTGGTGTTGGCATGCAGTTATTAACGGATGTCGATGTGCTGGTTTGCTTTGAAGTATTTCCTATTACTTTGCAAAGCTGTCCACTTGTGTAGCTGGCCTGTCACACTGGGGTGACATTGTTAGTTTCAATCATGTCATTACGCTGAGCTGGCCCCTCCACACGCTGAGCTGCTCACTGCCAGCGGGCCCAGCTCTATCCCCTCTGGCATTTTGGTCCAGTCCAGTCAGCGTAATGGATGTGAGACAAAACGGGTGTTTCAACAGTGAGATCATGGCTTCTATTTTATTCATCATTGAAGTAATTAAGCCTATCATTATCGTGGTTTTTTTATTTATGTGTTTATTTTCTGAAAAGAGAGCAAAAGCATTCTCAAGTTCTTTCTTCAACTTCTTCAGATTTAAGCAAAATAAATGTAAAATTAGTAATCTCTGAAATTAGTAATCTTTTCTTTGTAATGACATTTAGTTTCTCAGCCCTTATGCAACTGTACATTTTGTTGGAAAATGTTCAGGCTGTTGTTTCTCTTTGGTCCACTGATAATCTTATAACGGTTAGTGAAAGTGGCCCATGGAATGAGGAGTTGATCAAAGCAGTTTTCTTTTACTACTTACCAGAGAGTTTTTCAGCAGTTCTAAATTCTAAAATTCTTTAGTGCTATTAATTGAGAAATTATGACAGTGAGCACCCACCTCTTACCAGCTGTCCTTTGTTTTTTCCCTGCAGATTTATTGGTTTAAAGATGGGAAGCAAATTTCTAAACGAAGTGATCACTACCGAATTCAAAGGGAACCTGATGGAACTTGCTCACTGCATACTGCAGCCTCCACCCTGGATGATGATGGGAATTACACTATTATGGCTGCTAACCCACAGGTAAATGAAGATTTGGCTCCAGAGCAAACATCCTTCTGGACATAAATCTTCAGAAAACTATCTCATCTCACATATGCATGATTTAATTAAATGATGAAGTCACCGTAAAGTATGCAAGTTAGATTTCTGTTTTCGTCTTGCATCCCAGTAGGGTGGGACGTTTCTATCTCCAAGAGATTAGCAACTCAACAGCAGCTTTTTTCCTATGGTTTGAGGTTTCAGGGGGGAGGGGTGTCATTTTTTAATTACTCTTCCACTAGTTGTTTCAGCTGATAACATCTCAGCATTCTAACTGAGCATGGATAGCACATATATATATAAAGGGAGAAAAACATCCAGTTTACCAGCAGAAGTAACCCAGTCCAGTGATTTAACTTTGTTTTGCTGACCCTACTCACTGATTGAGGCCAATTTTTTGAAATGAGTGGGAGTATATCACACCTCAACATGCTTACATTAGGCAGATTGCAAGTCTGTGAGGCAAAAAACATCTAGCAATATTATGTAGCAGAATGGTGTCCCGTGTTGATCTTAAACAGTGCTCTTCTGAAACACAGACTGTTACTGGTTTAGCAGTACCATTTTTTCTTTGCAGATTTAATGCAAGAGCTGAGGTACACAGCAGAACCCACTAGTTCATTAGACATAGCCAAACTTACAGGTCACTCATCCTATTGAAGGAGCTTTTTCAATCCACTTTTCCTACACCACAGCAAATTGAGGGGAAAGAGTTGCACGTGAGAAACCAAAGCAGTAACATAACGTTTGGGATGTAATGAATTATTTTCCTCTCTAGTGCCAAACATCTTGCCAAGACTAGGCCTGCAAGCAGAATCACACTGTAGAATAACAAACTGTATCACTGAGACAGAGTTTAATCTGAGAGCAGGAGTGTTGTGCTCTGTTGTGCACGTTGCTAGGTTACCTAGCGTGACGCTGCCATTTTTGTCTCACTGCAGCTTGTCAGTCCTGCTCATACTGCAGAGAGCTTGTGAATATAAGGGATTGTACACGCAGGCAACACACAGAGAGCAGCTTTTGGGTAGATTCTACAAACTGCAGTGCTTTAATATAGGTGGTTTAATTATTATTTCTATATATATAAGTAATAGAAATACTAATGCAATAGCATAAGGCCGTGGAATTGTTCAAGCTGGGAGCTTTTACACATGGATGACATTGTTACAATACTTGGTACCATTTAAATTGTGAAATTTCACAACAGGTTTAAAAATACATGCATATGCTCAAGGTAGGAAGTGGTTCCTGTTCATCTTCCTCTAAGTGTTGTCTCAGTGCATGCACAGAGTTTCACTGTGTAGTGTTACTGTGTGATCTGAAGTCTTGGAGAACTTAGTGAACAAACTGCCTTTGTGTTTGGGCACTGTACTCTGTCCCTGAATATTTACGGCCTACTTTTGAGCATTTGTTGTTCTGGATCATGCTCATTCAATGACACAGCAGTGACCCACGTTACCAGTTCTGGTCATTGATGGCAGTACTTTGTTAGTGGGTTTTTGGATGTTCTAAAATGAGCTGGGTTTGTGTGGTTCCCAGCTTGGGGCTTGAAAAAGCAGCTTTGTTAAATGACAAAATTCTGTCCTTGTGCTTTTTTTCCCTCTTTGGAGAAGAACCAGAAGCATCCTCCTCTGGCTGCCCTAAACAAAACATCTGTGTTTCACCAAGCCCATTCTATTCTTTTTCTTACAGTGTAATTCCCAAGCAAACATACTTATCTGTTCCACTATTTGCTTGCTTTTACTATGCATTTAACAGTACAATGGAGGCAAAGAAGGGCTGTGAGTTAATGTACTAGCCTTTCACACTCAAAGATCTGGATTCCAATTCTTTTAAGTCATTCTGAGTGGAAATAATTTTGGCAGAGCCTTCTCAATTCTAATGGAAAGTTGTCCATGTCTCAAAGCTATCACAAACTTTGGCAAATTTGGCAACCGTTCCTTAAGAAAGCGAAGTACGTCAATATAAGGGAGCTCTCATCAGAACTCTGATGGACTGGTAGATATTTGCTAGGCTGTTGCTGTGTTTTGGTCATTGCTATTGGAATCACCAAACTCTAAAGCAAGAGACATGTTTTCAGCTGATAGAAATTGGTTTTATTAAAGCAAAAGATTCAGTTCATTAAAGCTCTGCCAGTTCATGCCATCTCATGACCTGGACTAACATAATAGGATTTATGTGTGTAAAATGCCTTGTTGACAGACCCTGGAGATCGTCCATGGTAGTTAACACGGCAGGCCCCATTGCCCACAGCGTAAAGTGCAGTGAGCTGGAATTAAAGTTCTGACACACCACTGGGGTTTGTTGTAAAATTTGCCATAGAAGTTAATCCAGAGCAAATGGACCCTGGGCCTAGACAAACACAAAACCTTGCCTGGTTTAGGCCTTTATTTAGAGGTCATATCCCTTAACTGAGTTCTTTCCATGAACTGTATGGTTTGCATCGAGTTCCTATTTTCACCCTCTTTCTTTTTATCCCATTCTCTCTGCTTCTTTGCGCTACACACCCACAGTCTTCAGGCTGGCGTTCCCTTAGTTTCTAGGACATCTTCTCATTAATTACTTCCCACTCATTGCTTCCTTCCTCTTCATCCTGTGACTTTTCCAAAATCTTTGGCTTCCTGCTTAATCTTCCCTATCCAAATTCCTTATTGCCCTTTGTGTTTCCATTTGTGACACCATCCTGTATTGAGATATGTATGAATGATCCCAAATTATGCGTATTCATCACCGTCCAGAAGAATATTAGTATGTAGTGGTGCCCAAAATAGAAATTCATTTGTTCCAGATGTCTTTAATAGTCTTATAACATAAGGGGGAAAGTAAAGCTTTAACATGAGGAATTGCTGTGGTTCTCACACAATGGCTTATTTTAATGCAGGGATTTTTCTTGCGGACTAAATGGGTCATGGGAATAGAAGTGGGACACAGACTTCATTTCTAACGGTCCAGATGTAGCACAAAAGTTGTTGCTATTTGAAGGCTGCTTGTGAGCCTGGTGAAATTGTTTTTTGATGGGCTTTGGACAGTCCTTAAACAACTGCTATTTGCAACCCTGCAATTACTGTGATAAAAACATTTGTCACCTTTATGCTGACAGACTTGAGTGCTTAGAGCTGAAATACACTGCAAAGCTGATGTGGATGTGGCCTTACTGCTACCAGCCCAGGGGGCAGAGCTGTTATTTATTAGGACCACCAGATGCTTTTACCCCTTACAGGATGAATTGCATAGAGCCCTGAAAGTTGGTAGTTCTGACTCCAGGCAGTCCCATCCCAAATCTGTTAGGACTAGTGCTAGTGGTGGACAACCTGTCTTCTAAAACACTAAGTAAAAGAAAAAAGTGGACCAAATACACCAGAGCCATGTTTTATTTATCATTCATTGAAAATAACCTGAATTATCACCAATGTCCATGAGCACAGCTGTGCCTTTCAGTGCAATTCCTCCAACCAGGTTCACTCTGCAGAGAGGACCTGTTAAGTACTTGTCAAATTCTTTTGGCTTTTACATTAATAAAGGTTTTTTTGAGTTGTGGGCCCACCAGATCAAGTAGATCAATCCACTTTGGAGGCAGCAACTCTGTTGTTAACTGGCAGCACTCACCATGGGCCATTTTCAGGACCTTGAACTTTTCTTGCTGTTCTTCCCACTTTCCATACACAGAGAAACCTCTCGCCCACATCAAGAACAGTCAATAAGGACTTGACTGCCAGTGGTACTAACAAGCTTTTTTAATAAACCATGAATGTATTATAGTCACAGTTATTCCAGTCTGCTCCCTGTTAGATTGGAAGCTGATAAAATGGGTACACAAAAAAAGAACAGATCAGGTTGAACATTTATTATTACATATTTTAAGTCTTTTAATCTTCCTCCTCTCTATCACCCTAACAGGGCAGAGTAAGTTGCACGGGCAGGCTGATGGTTCAAGCTGTAAATCAAAGAGGCCGCAGTGCTTGGTCACCTTCAGGTCAGCCTCACATAA
>WEIT01000072.1:13912-24632 GCA_013389985.1 Dryoscopus gambensis
GTAGTGCCAGTTCACCTGTTTGGCTCAGCCTCAGAAGACCTTACGAAGCACCAGTTACTTGTACTTTGTTTGCATCTTATCAACAGGATGCTTATCAATAATGTGGAGGCAGATTTTGCACAAGTTGCTTGCACTGTGCAGCACTCACTTGACTAGATACATTCACATTTCTAGCTGGTCTTGCAGAACTCACTACCAAACAATATCAGTACAGTTTTTCCTTGTTGCTCTCCATCTTCCATCCCATCTACCTGCATGAGGCATCTACGCCTGCAAAACTGATTAGGAGCTCACCAACTAAAGCTCAGAGTTGCTTGTGAGCTGCAATGCTGGAGATACTGAAGTAGCTTTAGACATCTTCAAGTGGCAAAAACTATGAGGTGCTTCAGATATGGATTTAGGCACCTGAAGAGTTAGATAAGCTCTTAGTGTGTGCAGGGATGTCAGTCTGTGTTTCCCATTTCAGTATCCAGTCCTACATTATTACCAGGACTAGATATCTACACACCCTGCCCCCAGCCCCTCCATTTGTCTTTAGTTATAGCTGTGGGAAAACAGTGATGATCATTAAAAAGTCCACATTTAACTATTAATAAGAGAGAATGCCATAGCACGGGTGATGCCTGGCCAATTCAAACAGAGCAATAGCAGAGAAAAGGGCAACAACAGAGCAGGACAAAATAAATCAAATTCAAGCAGGTCTAATTAACCGCAGCCTCAGTGGAGCAGAGCATGCAGCTGGAGTGTTTATCTTCCATGCAGTAGTTTAGCATCTTATTTTCCAAATGTAACCATTGAGGGTTTTAAGCTCTTTTTTTTTTTTGTGAATTATTTTAGTCTACAGAAATGCCCTTGGGCAGTACAAAACACATATAGGCACCTATACTGCAGTGTGGACACTGCAAACAGCAGCCGAAAGAGAAACACTGGCAAAAGTTAACAGAATATGGGATTCAGAAAAGAGAATTTCACTGTAATGTGTCATTGATAAAAGTGGTCTTTGGAGGATATTTGAGTAGCTCCTCTTCCTTTACACAGGATGTTACTGTAGGCAGCAGCTGGCTCCAGAATGGAACCCACTGGAGCTGATCAGGCAAGGACAAAAATGGATATAAAATTTTGTTTCAAGATTCTCTGATTACTAAATCACACGAATTGAATAATCTAATTTCAATGGAAACAAAAATCTAGTTAAATGAGGAACCACTTAGAAAAAGATTTGATGGATTAAATTAACAGGCAAGAATAGCCAATGCTGAAAATGGATTAAATGATATCATGGAAGTGTAAGGCGATTGACACTGTGTATGGGGACAGAAGTTATTTTGCTTTCCTTTTTATTATTTATCAAACCATTTACGATACCTTTATAAAAAAGAATTAGCAACTGAAATTATTCTTCCTATTGCTCACGATTGAAATTCTCATTGTTTCAACTCCACAGTTTGGCGGAGTTGAAAATATTCAAGAGATACAGAGCAATTCAAGACACAGAATTTTCTGTACAGTCTTCACTAGCACAGAACAAGAGACGATAAGTCTGATGTGAAAAGTCTCTTCTCAATTGAGATGAGTTAGCTTTTAGCTGCTGTTATTTTCTGAAAGGGAAACATGATTAAAGAACAGCCCATCTACTTTCTGGTGTAATCAGCAGCAGTGAGGGGATTAAATACACAGGACACTAGAAACAAGGAACTGAAGCTACATGCCAAGGCCTGCCAACTTGTTTTATTTGTATTTCAGTGATTTAAAGACTAAATAAAAGTACTATAATTTATAAAATTAATTAATTAATATTACAAGCAATTATTCTGTAGCAGTATTGTTTTATAGGTCATAGTTTGTCACAACATGTCAGTTAAATGAAAGTAATTAAATAACTGCAGTGTCATAATTAACTCAGTCTGGGCCAAATGCTACCAGTGCACGTGTGTAAATATGGGGTGATTACGGTATAGGTCAAAGAAGTGGTTTAAAATTCAAAGCAGTCTCATAAGTGATTATGGTTCTTCTGATTTAGCAGAGAAAAAAAATAATTTATCTTTATTTCATGTTATTTTAAGACCACGATCTCGATCAAGGGACAGTGGTGATGAAAATGAACCAATTCAGGAACGATTCTTCCGGCCTCATTTTCTGCAGGCTCCTGGAGACCTGACTGTTCAAGAAGGAAAACTATGCAGGATGGACTGCAAGGCAAGTGTCATGCAAAGGGTAGCAGCAGCCTTTTGATAACATCAGCTGACTCAAAAACCACATTGGTTTCTTTTCAAAGCTATTTTGCCTATTGGCAGTTTCGGCGCTTGTTAGTAGGGTAATTAATCTCATTGCTTATGAGTGAGTAAGTGGACAATAAAAGTTTGCCTCCCCTCCAATGAAAGTGCTTCGGGCAAATAGAGCTTACAGTAAACTGATTTATAGAATGTAGCTCTGCTGGGGTGTGGAGGGAAGCAGCACACACTATAAAGACAATGTGTTTCTACATTTTAAGTCCTTTTACTGCTTGAGTTTTGAACCCCTGTTAAAAATTTCAAACAGTATAAACCTGATTTATGACTCTGCTGAGCAGAAATAATTCAGGCTTGGGTGACTTCTGTTTACTTTATGCTGACCTATTTGGGAGAAGCTGTTTGCTCTAAAGCAGTCCCCACAGCAAGTGGCACGGCTTTCAAAAGTACAAGACTTGTTCACACAGACCAAGCCTTAACTGGTGCAGGTGGTGCTGTCACTGGGGTACACCTCAGTGGAATGGCACTTTGGAGGCCAGTAGTTAGTCAGCTAAAATCTTTTCGTCTGCAAGTTTTCCAACAAGAAGTTACTCTACAAAGAAGTATCTTCTCACTCCACCTGAAGAGCAAACAATAAAAAAGACAAAAGGTGTCACCCTGCCTTTTGTTTTGCAATGTATTATTATTTAGCTTTTAGCCTATCTAAACAGTGATCTTACTTCAGTCGCGCCCATAAGACATCATGGAATTCAGGGAGTTGGCCAGAAAGTAAGTAAATGACTACAACTGACTCAGTGTGTAAATCAGGACAGAATTAGATCTTTAAATCTTTTGGTACACTTGCAGTAGCAAACCAAACCAAACTTCCCTGAAGTAACAAGTCAGGACTCCTCCAGAGTTTCATGTGGCTAAAGCAATTTCCCACTATTCTCTTTACACTCAAGGTTAGTGGATTACCAACTCCAGACTTAAGCTGGCAACTTAATGGCAGACCAATTCGCCCTGACAGCTCTCACAAAATGTTGGTGCGTGAGAATGGGGTGCACTCCTTGATCATAGAACCGGTCACATCCAGAGATGCTGGAATCTACACTTGCATTGCCAGCAATCGAGCTGGTGAAAATTCATTCAGCCTGGAGCTCACTGTTGCAGGTAATATCTTCATGCTAAGCTTTCAGACTGAGCATTGCCACAATAGCATGAAAAAAGAAAACATGAGTGATGTCAAATGACACGTTGATGTGGTGATGTATTTTCCTTTGAATGGTTTGTTCTGTTTCCCCCTTCCAAAATGTATGGTGTATTCCTAGGATGTAACCCTGCCTTTGATCTCTCCCCTGTGAGCTTTTCATTGGTTCAAGCCTTGGGCCCGCGGGCCCTTCGAAACTGTGATAAGGGGGTGCTGAGAGGGCACGCGCTCTCTTTCCGCTTGGGTCTTTCCCTCTCTCTTTCCCCCTTCCCTCTCCCCTCTCCCTTTCTCCCTTCCCCCTCCTTGCCGGTGCTGGAACTGAAATAAATCCTCCTGACTTCTCTGCCAAGGAGAGATACTGTGTTTCTCTTACGACTTGCTGCTGCCTGCAAAGGCGTAGCTTAGAGACACTCTGGAAGCCGCGGTAAGCATCTTGCAGCCCCCTTCTTTCTACGAACCCACGGGGAATGTTGCCCCAGGACTCCTGCCATCGCTAGCCGGCAGAGAGATGGGCAGGGGTCACAGCAACACGTTGAGGGGTGGGGGGGAAGAAAAGGAAACCTGGCAGTAACAGAAGTATGGTATATTTATAGGTGAGCTATTCGTGTTGTGTTGTGGCATAAGCTGACTGGCGTGTAACGTCTGTGCACGCAGTTAAGAAAAGGGGGCTGCTGGCCTTGAGGCCACAAACCGGACTATTTCCCTGGATGCTTTGTAATGACAATCTGTGCAGATCCACACCTACCCCTGGGCAGCCAGCGAGATATGGCTTGTGCATTTCACAGCACGTCAGACTAATGCCACTGCAGACTTCTGGTAGAGCAGTTCCTTCTTCAGTTAAAAGTCCATGCTTTTGTGGAATATGAAGGTATGAAGGAGCACTTTTTACCAAGCATAGTGCAGCCAGTCTATCTAGTTGTCATGCTCTATATTTCAACTGTTTTAGAGAAGAATCAGCTTTTTAGCACTCACTTTTCCCCCTATTAAAATCATGATGGGACTGTTTTCTTCAGAGGAACCAGGACTGAACTTTGTGATTAATGAAGACAACACTTAGGTTTCCTGCCACTTAGGTCTTTCATGATTGTTTTTGGCACACTGCTGAAAGAAAGGCTGTTTTCATAGACAAATGTCAATATAACTGCAATCTTTATTTTCACAGCTAAGGAAGTACAAAAAGCACCTGTGTTTATAGAGAAGCTACAAAACACAGGTGTGACTGAGGGATTCCCAGTGCGACTGGAGTGTCGAATCTCAGGGGAGCCATCTCCTCAGATATTTTGGAAGAAAGAGAATGAGTCACTCACATACAACACTGACCGAGTGAGGTTAGACTGACTTAGAATAATCTCCCCATGTGTAACTTCAATGATGATTTATCCTGTAAAACAAATAAAAACCTAAAAGGTCACATAAACACTTTGTGTAAAGGGCGCATCTCATAAATATTAAGTAGCGATTGTAATAATTTATGACATTTACTCAAACTTGCAGCCATCCTGGTGGCTGAACCAGAAATCAAATGTTTACTTGTTTTCCATCATAAGACTTACACAACTTGCCTTTTAAGTAAGAGAACTAGTTTTACTCTTCCAAAACTAAGACTACAGAAATTTGCTAGTGAAAATCAAGGTTCCAAAGGAACACTATGTGCTTTTCAGCAGAAACTCTGATTCATAATATTGCTGCACAGTTAAGGAACTAAGACTCAATATTTTATATTTTAAGATCTTCCTTGAGTTTCTTTATCCCTTTCACAAAAAGTCTGGGTACGATCTGGTGTTCCTGCTACTCCAGATATCTTAATCTGTAATTGTGAAAGAAAAGTTATTTCATGTGTTTTTTCTTCTTAGTTTTCAATACAGGATATTAAACTGCCAAACTGTCAAGCATACTCAAGGCTTTATTTTCTACTTGCTAATTTCAGAGGAAGTTCCATTTTAATTAAAATTTTAATTAAAATTGGACTATAATCAATCTGTAACTAAGATTGGGTCCGTTTATAATGCCATTTTAAAATAGTCTGCAGTGGTTTGTGATTTAAATAGTAATTTTCTACTTTTCTTTTGATTAGCATGCACCAGGATAACTACGGCTACATTTGCCTGCTTATTCAGGGAGCTACAAAGGAGGATGCTGGCTGGTACACTGTTTCAGCTAAGAATGAGGCTGGGATTGTGTCTTGCACTGCCAGGTTGGATGTTTATAGTAAGTGGCTTCAATTTTCATGATCATATTAATCCCCCTGAAAGCAACAGTTCTATAAGTTTTGGGTTGTTCACTGAATGGTTTACATTGGTCTCTCTTTCTTTTGTTTATAGTTTCTCCTCAATAGTAAACATCCACTTCAAGACAACAAATGCTCTGTCAAAGTATATTTCACCATCTTTCAGACACCTAAAGCAAAACAAGCTTGCATGCTTTCTGGTTTTGCTTAGTACATTAAATATAGCTAATTAACAACAGATAATGGCATGATTATATGATTTTTGTGGATCATTATTACAATTGTTTTGCTGGCACTTCCCCTAACCTTTTGTTTTCTTTTGTACATTAGTCTGTAATACACCTGTGACAGCTACCAGAAGTATAGATGTTTTTATGGCTTTCTGCTTAATTACTTAGTTTGTTCCAAAGCAGCCCCTTACATAGTGAATGTTTTCTTTAAAAAGTATCTCTTACCAGTCTTCTCATAGCAAGATTTAAGGGGGAGGGGGAAGGTGAGAGACTGATAAAGGATGGTTTCTGGGTGGTGGTGGAAGTGGGAATTGTGACTTCCCACTGGGTGGCAACGGCAACCAGATCATTTCCTTTTATATGCTACAACTAACCCTAGAACAGGCCTGTTACTGTAATATGAGTGCACAGAAACAACCTCCTTGCTGTCACCCTTCTCAGTGGCACAAGGAAATGTAGAAAACAATGCCAAAAAGTAACACAGACTGTTGTATTTACTTACCACATTTGAAGGCGAAACTAGATGCTGAGAACAAAAAAACCAAACCAAAACAACAACGCCAAGAAATAAAGCAAATTTACCTTTGATGTAATGGTTTTCTGCTTCTCAGAAATTAGTATCTCCTTCACAAAGGGTTGACTGAGCATCTGGCAGCTTTGGTGCACATCTCACGAGGGCTAACGCTTTTTCTTTCCTTTTTAATCTATAGCTCAGTGGCAACAACCCCCTCAGCAGACCAAGCCAAAGAAGGTGCGGCCCTCAGCCAGCCGATATGCTGCTCTCTGTGACCAAGGACTAGACATCAAAGCAGCTTTCCAGCCAGAAGCAAATCCAGTCCACCTGACAATGCAGCCTGGCCTGGTAGAGAGCGATGATCTGTAGATTCAACTGCCGCTTCCACCATTTTCTTTCAAAGCAGAAACACTGAAAGCCATTGCCTTGACCAATGATACTCCTATGTCACTTTATGCAAGGGCAGACACCTTCATGTACAAAAGATAAACAACAAACACAGTAACCATATATTCCGTATTCATTATACCAAATTAGAAGAATAGATAGATTATTAATAGAAATGTACACATTGCACAACAAATCACATTCACCAGTTCCTTAACCTATGTTGCTTCATAACCCTTTTCATAGAGGCCAAAATGCATCAGAGAGAAAGATTTTTCACTACATACCTTCATAAGCAGTAAGTAGATGCTACACAATCGTAATGGTGCAAGATGTTTTCTTCAAGGGTTATCAACAGTTATAAAATGGCTACTCATTCTGACAGCTATGATGAACAAGTGCAATATTATGAGAATAAAACAGGAAGGGACAAGGAAAAGAAATGTAAGCAAATGCTGTATCTCTGCAAACTGCTTTCTATTCAACAATGAAAAAAAAATCTTTCTTTCCATGCTGTTAGTTTGGACATCAACACCTTAACTTTCAATTCATTTGTGTTTTTCCTTTTAGCCATCTAGGAGGAGGCTTATTTACAAACATACAGCAATGGCAGTCTAAGCAGAAGTAATCTAACTTCTGCAGGACAACAAGGAAGAGCTGACACATAGTAACAATCTACTCCAGATTACACATTGGTAACTAGACGGGTTAAAAATGCTGATAGAATGAACCTCTGCAGTGAATTACTGAAAGGGGTGGGAAGGGGACTGGGCAAGAGGTTGAAACTGTCTGGATTTTCTGACAGCAGTCTGTAACCTTGTAATACTGCCATTCAAGATTCTGAAATTCTAAGGTGAGCTGAAAACTAGGGAGTGTATGTATGGGATGTTTGACTGTTTAAAGCTTGTGTAATGTGTATGAGGATTTTAGAAATGTATAGAAAGTGAAAAATGGCTTCAAACTGCAATGCAGATTTAAGTGACAAGTATACACCACAGGTGGTAGGTTTGCAAATCTGAGGAAGTAGAAAATGAAGATAGGCAAAAACATACAATTTGCTCCTTTTTGTTTTTTCTTCTTAACATAACATGTCTCCGGTAGATTTTATTTTTTCCTTCTCCTGACTGCAGGCAAATGACAACTCTTTTAAGGGGCAGAGTGTGCACACCATGGGTGAAAAGCCTGAAGGCTACTTTCAGAATGCAAGGCAAATCCACATGGAAGTGGAGCCCCACTTAAGTCACACCTGACTAGGTAGTTTTAAATTAGAACCAAATGAATTTAAGTTGAAGGGGAGGGCGGGGAGAATGGATGGAAGAATTACTAGGCCTGACACGGAAAATGAGTGTTTGATGGTACGAGCTACGATACTTTGCTAGGAAAGGAAAACACTGTATTCCTTATATGAAGCACATATATGGTATCTTTCATTATTTATAATAAAAGTGTTGAAATCTTTTATCTCAGTTCATTTATTCAGAAGTCCTGTACTTAGGGTTTTGTTTGTTGGGTTTTTTTTTTTTAATTTTGTAATTGTGTACACCATATACTGCATTACTGCTATATGTGTATTGCTTTGTAAGTACACAAAGTTTGTTTTGTTTTTTAGTGACTAATAAACTTTAGCACACAAGGTAGTACTATTCTGGTGCAGGATATGACTAGTAATGGGGATGGTTAATCTAGAGTAACATCATAGTCTGTCAGGTGGGAATAATCTGATTTTATTCTAGAAGTATGTCATATCTTTTGCCAAATTTTCCTCGACTGTGACATGCTAATTTACTTTTTCGTTTAGCTTCACTAGCATTATTGTGCCACCTTTTATTTGTATTTATAAAAAATGTATTATCATTACTTTGGACTGTTGTGCTGATATAATGTGGGTTTAACATCAATAAATATTACACAAATAGAAATTTTTCCTTCTGGTAAAGATTGATAACTGTTTCAGTACAAGCATGCAAGTGTAAGATTTTAAATATTATTTAAATTTTAAATATTGTGAATACAGATTAAATGAGGCCTGTATTCAGTATCTAAAAACTACTAGAATTTATTAGAATAGTCTGCTTGTGACCTGGACTCTTGTCTGAACAGAACAGAGGAACATTACTCATAAATTCTGAGAAACTTTTGCCAAACAGAAGAACTGGAAGATACTTTTTTTTATTAGGTTAGAAAATATGCAGATCTGTTTTGTGTTTCTAATAATTGCAATCTGTCATCACTTACAACTGATTCTAAGTAAAGGGCATGGTCTGAGCACTGTTAAATTCATTTAAGAGCCTAATAACAAGACAGTATCAAAATTTAAAAAAAAAAAAAAAAGTCAAATTTACTTATAAAATCCTGACTATTAACTAGTTTCTCCTTTTCTCAATGTGAAGATACCAGGAAAGATGCAAGATTATCAATTTTTTCTTACGAGTTTACATTTCAAGCACTGATCACTACAAACAGCCTTATGTCAGCAATTAAGTGAGCACTGACATTAATGGCGATACTGCAGCTGAAGTCACGGGAGTTGTGTCTGCTCACAGTACATTTGTCTTTGGCTTGGGAACTAAAAAACTGAGACTGCTTTTTGAGCTTGTTGAAGATGAGGTCACCACCACTTTTTGCCTCTGTATATATGTAGAGACACACTTAAGTAGTAAATCACATATCTAAGCAGCAACATTGTTTTTATGAAAACATTCAGCTGCTCTGTTACTTAGTTACTGGGACTGTTTGGGCTTACAAAGTCAAGAGATAGAAGCGTGGCATAAGCAAATGAACTTCTCAAGCCAAAAAGCAAAAATTCTTGGAAGCATCAAAGTAATTTTCAGAAGTTTAATCTCGATCCACATAGTCCAAAGATAGCTAGTATGACCTGAGAGTGTACTCTGTCATTTTTTAAGACTAAAAAAAGGAGCCTTGACTTTTTGCAAGACTTCCAGCCTAGGCATGGGAAGACTTCAAATTATTTAGGAAGCTGATCAGTCCAAGCATAGTCATAGCAATCAAAGAGTCAATGCAATAACGAGCAGGAGGAAGACAGAAACCTCTGTCAAGAGTACCAGCAGTGAGGTGCAAAATTCTACATGCATGAAGGTTTTTCCAGCAGGTGCTGCACCTTAGCACACAGGGCCTTTATCCTGCAGCTTTAAGGCAACAGCAACAATTAGTTATCATACACAATTTTCTTCCATTGCAGCCAACTGGCGGTTGGGGGCCAAAACCAGTCCAGCTTGAAACCCCAGCTTATAAATCATTGTTTCTTTCTATATCACTACTTTCAAAGTCTATTTTAACTCACTTGGGGTGTATGCTAAGAAATGGCTTGATCCGCCACATCTGGACAGCTACATCCTCACCTCTGCAAGTAGCCCGAACAGATTTCATATGTACGTACTTCATGAGCTCACATTATCCAACATGCCATGATGCTGAGGGGATCAGCTGCATGCTCTGGCTGCATAACCCAGCTGCCAAACCCACACCACGCACTACAGATAAATTAATGCGGGACTAGAAATGCCTGCTTGGATTATGCATGTTGGCTAATTCACTCCCTCACAATTCAAATATACATGGAAGGGGTCGAATTTACTGATATTCATCTCATTCTCCTGAACTGACTAAAAGGAACAGCCTTCCCACTGCACAGATTTTCTGTTTGAACAGAAATATGAGCACGTAAAACACATCAGGCAGATGGAAACACAGTTCCTGCCCCAAGGAATTTACAATGTATTCCAGACAGCACATAGTATTCTTTGACTTGCCTTAAAGCTTGCAATTCTAACTCAAAATTAAGTCAGTTTGCATCCTTTAAAAGAATTGATTAAAGTATAAAATTATCTACTATGCACTGTATCTCTATGAAAAATGTGTTTGGAACATAATGATCAGTCATGTCTAGAGCAAAAAAGCCAGACTACAAGCAGCAGTACCTGTACA
>WEIT01000073.1:486-19039 GCA_013389985.1 Dryoscopus gambensis
TTTGACTCTGGCTGTCGAGGCAGATTTGCCTAATGGGGGACTGATGTTATACACAAATCAAATACTGTGTGTGAAATGAACAAGAAGGATGATTAGAAGGCTCAGCCTAGTCTGTTTTATTCTGATTACTTCTAGAAGTAGTACTTCTAAAATAGTATCACTAACCAAATACTTCTGTTTACGTAGTTGGCGGCCAACTACGTTCTCATTAGCTCTCTTATGGCTGAGGGGGGTGAGCTAGTTCTGTGTTCTGTCGTGTTGAAATAAGATACCTGATAGAGCAGGTTGCACTCCAGTTTTTGAAAAGCAGGTATGTGTTTATTGTGTAAAGGAGCAAGAAGATTGTGAATCTACTTAGACCTCTGGTACTTGATGGGATTTTGTCATAGTATAAAAATACTATTAATGTAGGGTCTTTTTTGAAGAGCTTTGTTTTTTCTTGACAGAAATGAAACTAAGTAGATTTTAGCATACTCAGCTGCAAATTAAGTTGAATGTTCCATTCACTATGTGGAATAGCAATAAATAAAATGGGAGAAATAACAATTAATACCTTTCACTGCAGTAAAAGAAACATAAGTAGCAATGTTCTTATTTCTCACTTTGTCAGAGGGTGATGATGGTAGTGGTAGTTGATTCTCTAAAGTTTTGCTGGCTCTGCATGTTTAGAAAGAGTTAGTTGCCTTGCTGATTTCCTGCTAGTTGGTAATGTGTTGAGTCAGATGGCTGAACTAATGTGTGGTACAAAAGGATGGATAACAGTTAGATTACTATACTAATATGTCACTTCATTTCTACTGAAGTTCAAGTCTGAAAAAATACTCAACTTCAGTAAAAATTACAATTGCCAACAGCCTACATTTTAACCTTGAATTTAGGTCTCAGCTGTGTGTAAGATTTAGTTTGATTGTTGCCAGGTTTCATTCCCCGAAGAACCATGTTTACATAGGTGTATTTATCTTTTAGAAGATTATTCAGGTGTATGTATTTGCAGGGAATTCAAGCACACTGGTTTTTTTTCCCCCTCTGCATTTATGAAATGGGGGAAAGTCAACTTTTCAAAGCTGACTGATAATCACTTCAACGTGATATGGAAGTTGTTTAACAGTTGTAATAGTGGAACTCGGTAACAATTTTGAAGTAGTTTTTTTTCTGTATGTATTACCTAGCATAAATGCAAGCGTTTCTTAACTCCTGTCAACACCTTGGTTAAAATATTTAATGACATTACTTAAATTTTTTACTAGTTATATTTCTCATATATAAATTTTTGTCACTGGTGGTGTTTGTGTAATATATTACAATTTGCAGTAAGGTAAAAATTGTTCCTATTAGCATATGTATTGTTCTTAATAGATTTTTTAATCATGTTTTGACAACCTCCTTTTAATCAGTTCTACTTTTGGCACAGCTATTGTCACTTGGTTTTAGCTTATAGGTTGAAGAGCTTTTCTAGGAGTACCCATTTCATAGAGTTGTAGAATGGTTTTGGTTGGAGGGACCTTCAAGGTCATCTAGTTCCAACTTCCCTGCCATGTTTTAACCAAATTTCTTTAGTTTAACTTGGCATAGTAATAAAAATGGACTAATGTGTCTGGATGGAATATTTACACTAGAACTGAATTTTGGAGTGTTTTCCTGCATGAGTACCTTTTTGGTTATTCTATATCCAACTCAAGAGTTTCCAGGTGTGTTGGATGTGTATACTCTTTTAATACAGTTAGGTAATGCTTAATTTAGGATTGTAGTTTGGTCAGCTGTGTTACCAAATTTCTTAAGCTACGGTGTTGGTTATGTATTTGGTTAAGTAGAGGTTGTGATGAAGTAGAGATCTTGTTTATGTACTGACTAACTATGGGAAATCTTCCAATACTTAAAAGTTAATTTGAAGTTGCACAGTGCATGTTTGTAATGTAATTTATATCAGAGCAGTGCAATAGTTAATGTATTTAGTGTTGTAGATGACTAACTTGCCAGTGCTGGTACTTGTCAAGCAAAAATGGTTACTTTCTTAGTCTTGTGAATAAAATGCGGACAGAGGTAGGGCAGCATTTACAACAATACTGTGTGATGGGGAGCAGTGTGTATAAAAGAGGGATTGTGTTACTGTTGTACGTGATCAGCTAAGAAAAAGTAAATTGGGAATGAGAGGCAGTAGTCAGTCCTATTCAAATGGATTAGATTCCAGTTGAAGTGATGAAAGCCGTCAGGTCGGCCTCTTATGAAATTGTACTTCAGGAATACATAGAGACATTTCTTACAAGTACTGGAATAGCTTTGTTTTGACATGCTAGCAGATTAGAATTAGAAATGTTCTCTTTATGACTAAGTCAATTATCTCTAGGTATGCTTGCTTTCTCACATTTCGGTGTTTCATATCTTACAATGTTAGGTAAACTCTTCAGTTGGTAACCAGCAATCAGTTTGTTTAGGTGTCATGGATACAAAACCTTGAGTGCCTAAATACATATTTTTGTGATTATAAAGCGTTTTCATCAGCATCTCAGTAGCAATATAGTATATTCTTTTAATAAAGAATGCATAATGTTAATATATCACAACTAATCAGCTAATAATGGCTAATTTTTTCTTTCCTCCCCCTTATCTCATGAAGCATGTAGGGTATGGTCCAGATATCTAGTGGTTTTCAATGCATTAAGTGATCACTGTGTGCATGAACTATAGAAGATGCAGTTTTGTGACATAGGAAGACATACAAAACTGTGAAAAATCGACAGAACACAGGAGGATACGCATCTTCGCTTTCCAGCATGTCTTGAAATACTTTATATTAGCGACCAAGTTTTGTGTTTCCTCAGATTGCCTTTGTGTGAAATGTAAGAATGTATGAAATTTACTTGGGCCTTCAAACAGTTAGTAAAAGAGAGAGAAGACTCACATAGCATTACTGTGTTAGTGAATAGGTAATTATTTTTGGGTGGTCATGGAAGTAAAAAAAAAATTCCCTCCCTCCTTTCATACAAAAGACAAAGAGTACATTAACCAATGGAATGCTTTCTTGTAATTGCTGACTCTAGAGGATCATTGTGGATGATTCCCAAAGACTGAGAAAATAACTCTGCATGTGCTCTTTGAAATTGGTGAGTCTTAAAGTGCATCTTTGAATATAGAAAAGAAAATGGTGCTGCTGTTTAGTTTTCAAGTGGGTTTTTTTTTAGTAGTTTTTACTTCTCAGTTCCAAGAATCAGCAATTCTAAAGTTTAGGTAACTCAATTGTAATTTTAATTTTACAGTAAACTTCAAAACTCATTATTTTGAAGCGTCTCTGCCAGGAATTTGTTTAAATTAGTTAGTTTTGTTTTAAAGGCTGTAAAATAGTGTCTTTCCCTTTACTTTTAGGCACTTCTTGCACGTATTGGCAGAATAGCACAGTGTGGGATTTCAGTGCTGATATCCAGGTGATTCTGATATTAATTAGGCTATTGTGTTCTGAAGTGCTCAGTATACATTTTGAGAGAATGTTCTGTTGGCTTTTACTGAAGAGCTTCCCATTACCTAACTTCATAGCTGTTGAACATAAATACACTTTATTTCATATGCAGAAGATGCTTGTGGAAGGTGGACAGCAGTTGATTCTGGTGTGAAGGGAGCATGGGATAGTGTGTGGTCCATTGCAGACCAGTCAGTCTGCATTGTTCACAAAGATCCATTTTAAAAAAAAAGACAGTAAATTGAGGTAACATTTTTTGTAAAAAAAATACCCACCTGAGGAACTAAAACCACTGAAGTTCTGTCTGAGCTGATACTGTCAAGCTGATGTTTTTAAGGATCGCCAAGTAACGCTGTTGTTTAAATCTCATAGGGTGGAAGGCTCCTTTCTTTAATCTTTCTGATGATTAGTGGTTCATACAGAGTAGTATTACTCCAGATTCTCCCACATCTAAGGTATTCAAGTTGTTTATAATTATGGTTACCTGCCAAACATTTGATTCATGCTAATGGGTACGGAAAGAAAAACAGACAAAAACTTTGAATAGATCTAGAAGCTTGATGCACATTTAGCTGTGCTACTTGTAACTAAGGAAGGACTTGAGGAGCTGGAGCGAGTCCAGAGAAGGGCAGCAGAGCTGGTGAAGGGCCTGAAGCACAAGTCCTCCAGAGGAGGGTCTCTGAGGGAGCTGGCGGTGTTTAGCCTGGAGAAGAGGAGGTTCAGGGAGACCTTATCACTCTTTGTCTCCCTGAAAGGGGGGTGTAGCCAGGTGGGGCTCGGCCTCTTCTCCCCGGCAGCCAGCGGCAGGACAGGAGGACACAGTTTGAGGCAAGATTGGACATGGCACTTAGCGGTGTGGTCAGCTTGATGAGTTGGTGTGTTTGCTCACAGAGTACACTGGATCTCAGAGGGCTTTTCCAACCTAATTGATTCTATGGTTCTGTAAGTATTTAGGGGCAACTTGCTGCTAAAGGGAGCTAGAGTAGATTTTTGAGAGGGCGATAATTGGTGGCTGATACATGTAAGAGCCACCAAATCTGCTTCAGCAGTCCTGCTGTGCTGATGGACTTCAGTTTAGTTTTACAGTTTTCTCTCTATCAGCTAATTAGTCACCTCAAGAAACTTTCCATTTTCCAATGCTGCTCATTTGAGTGTGGATGGATAGTGTATGTCAGTTGATATATTATGTTAGTTGAATATGCCAAGTAGACTGCTGAAAAGCTCTTTAAAGTATCCTCTTGGGAACTTATAAACTGATTTTTATGTTAAAGGTATTTAGGTTTCTGGAGCATAGTGCTGGGGATATGATGAGGCAAATACAAGAACTTCATCTCAAATGCACAGCTTTTGGAGCTTACCAAGTAAATGAGGAGACTCTATTTAATCTTTATATTATTTTTTTAAGCAAATGCAGATTGCCACTGGCAGCTGTAATGCAGGATTGATGGACTTCTTCAGACCTGCTCTGGCCTTTCTGACGTACCATAATGTTAAATAATATAAATGCAAGTTTTAGTAAGTGGAAACAAATGCATGACTGTTTTAAATTTGCCAGTTAATTATGCCAGAGTTCAGTGTCATGCTCTATACCAAAACTGCTGATATAGGAAAATTTGTCAGAAGTGGACTGTTTTATCAGCTCTGCTTGATCCTAAGTATAATTTATTTTTTTTTTAAACTCTGTGTTGGTTTCTGAAGGAAAGATGCTATGAATCTTGTTTGCCTGATGCTCAGGCATGCCACTGATTTAATATCAGGGGTGGGGAGTGTAAATGCTTGCCAGAGTTTTAGACCGTGTACTGATGATGCATGCGGGGTACAAGTCCATGTGGCACAATATTAAAAATGACTTGTTTTTTTGCTAGCATTTATGTTTCTGCTGCATCAGCAGTAGTAGCAAACAGCACTGGTGTTAACAGTGAAGACTGTTAAAATTGTGATGAATAAAACCAGCTATTTCTTTGCCAAGTAAGCATACTAAAGCTGCTAGATTAGAAAACACATGAGTCGCAATGTTCCACCAGTAATAAAGCACTTTAAAGCTTTCTGTTGACGTTTATACAAAGAGAACAGATGAGTATGCTCTATTTGGTTTTGAAGTCAGTTTGATACAAACCTTACAACTGCCCACAAAAGAAGGAGTTTTGCAGGCTCTTCTTGCAAAACGAAATGACTGAATTTTGATATCAAGAGTGCTGACAAATTGCTGAAAGTGCTGCCCACTTATCATTGGACTGACAGTTTAATCATCAAAAGTGTAGTACTAGACTGGGCTCTGAGGAGCAAAGGAGAAGAACCTATAGTTTTTCCAAAGCATTAAAAGATGAATTGAAATTAGAAATGAAAACACTTTTGAGTTTTTTCTGGGTTTTTTTTTTGTTTGTTTGTTTTGTGTTTTTGGGGTTTTTTTGGTGATACTCTTGAATAACTTGTGCACCATATTCTCAGTGGTGGTGTTGAGGACTTCGACATTCTTTTTCAGTTCTTCAAAGAGACTAAGTGTCCATTGATCAGGTGCATTAATGGTGTGATGTCACTTTGTTTTTTCTTTAAATTTTTTTATAATAAAAGTTGTATTTATATTTAGTACATGCTGTGTCAACAATATTCTTTCTGTGCAGGGGATGAACTCAGCACGCTACTCATGTTGTGGTTTGAGTACATGTGCTGTGTTAGACTTTAAAACACTTCCAAGAGAGATTATAATTCACCTGTCTGCAGAGATTTTAAATAAGAGCAGTATATAAGTTTCTTTTCTGCTTTTTTGTCTCTGTTATTAGTTATAATTTCCATATTTTTTACAATATTATTGGATGCTGTTTGATACACTGTGTATTACATGAAATTAACTGGTATCTGGTTGCAGTTGTCTAACTGATGGGTAATGCTTTAATGGCACATAGAATTGGTTGCCTCCCTGTATAAATCATGGATCTGTATTCAGTGGATTTGGATCCTAAAAAGTGGTATTTCTATGTCTGTATATTAGAGTGTCTTCAACCCTTGTTTTCTAGTTTAGGGACTTACCTGGTCGGAAAAAAAATTGGAAAGAATATTTTGTTGCTTAAAAGTAACTCTCAAATGCCTGACGTGATGATCTAGCAGCAGTTGTTTGCAGTAAAATCACTTCGTAAAAATACTAACTTATTGCACACATTCACACATTTTGTTGCATTAAAAAACATTAAACTGCATAGTAGTAAAGAATGAGAAGGTACTTAATTAATTCCTCACCTGCCCCCTCAGTGCAATGCATGCTAATCACGTGCATTTTAGTGGACCCACTAAAGTGGTCTCTGATAGATAGTTTTTAGAATTTTTTAACTTTTTGCAAAAAACTGTTGTGAAATACCGAAAGTTACTTGTGCTTCAGTTTAGTGTCATAGTTTGTAAAAAAAAAATTTACAAGAATTATTTCTGCCCATCAAAATACATAAAATTACTCTGCATGTTAAAAATTGAGTGTCGGTGATGTTTGGGGCATAACTTGATTTCTCTGAGAAAGCAGAAAACTGAAACTGATGTTCTATGCATCAGTGAGATCCAAGTACCATGTAGATTTTTAGCTAGATGAACATACCTGTTTTTCTTACCATAACTCTTAAACTTTTACCTTTAAACATGTGCTCCTAACTTTTTTTTTTTTTTTCATTTGGAAAGTAGCTTGTGCTTGAGAATCTTTGAAAGTCTGGTGCTTCACTTTGTTAAGGAAGCATGCCTGCTGGTGTTAGAAGATGGTTAATGTTTTGATTAATTCTGTATCTCTTGCTGATTTTGGCTATTGGATTGTTCCACCCCCACTTGCTCTGCATTGTAAAAACAATTAATGATAGTTAAGGAGCTCTTCTGTTGGTTTCAAAAATGAAATTCTGTGTGTGTTGATGACTTCACATGGTCTTAGGAAAGAAACATAAGCTGAGAATGGCATCAGTTTAACTCTGTTTAAACAGATGTAGCTAAATGGAAACATCAGAAGATTTGTTTCAGTTCTTCAAATTCTTAGTTCTAGCTTAAACTATGGTGAGGAATGCAAAAGTTTAAAAACAGTAAGTCTGCTGCTCTTCCAAAAGATGAAACTTTATAATTTAGAAGAAGCTTTCATGGTGAGAAATAGTAAAACTGTGGCCACTGGTGATGAAAGTGGTTTGCAGTGGTGGGACAGGAAGGATTTGAATCTTTTCGGTGATTTCCTACTTTGAATATTCTTGCAGAGAATGGTTTATGTAAACCAATTTTATGTTGCAACCCAGCAGACTTAAATGCATGTGCAGAGTCTTACTTCCTCTGAAGGAATAACTGACAGCTGAAAATGAGCAACTTCTTCATGGTTTCTAATGTGATGACAAACACTCACATGAACACTGTTCTCTGTGTGTCCAAGGGGGAAGAATACTTTAATGAAGAAATCAAAGCCGTACATATCTGTAGACAGATGTAAGCAGTATAAACAGCCTGCTTCAAAACATATCTTAGAGTGGTTTTAGAGAGATTGAAAAATATGATTTGTAGATAAAGGAAACAAAAGATTACATTACTTATGTAGTTTCAGGGACAGAGGAAGAAAAATGTCCTCTGGACCAGAATGCATATCTTTGCTACCATGGCTAACTAGGCCATAGTAAGGTGGAACAAGATAAAGATACTGAAACCAGTTTGTCTCTTTTTTTTCAAGTTTATTTGTCCACTACCCTGCTGTGAGCAAGACAAATCTGTCATTTACTGCTAAACTTATTACTCTGAGTGTACAGACCAGGGTATTGTTAAACGTGTGTATTGTAGGTTTCAAAATTCTTCGTGAGTTTCTGTTTTTCCGTACAGTAGAGATGGGTACTTATATCCTTTTGGAGACCTATTAATGCAGTGGCAGAACTCACAGGTTTTAGAGGTATGGGGAAGCTGCTGTATGCCTTTCTTTTTTTTTTTTTTTTAAGTCATATCTGCTATTATAATTCAGTATCTCTCCTTACCAACACTCTTTTAAATCCCTGGAGTGTTATACAACGTAATTACCACTGCAACATTCAGATAGAGGTAAAGTACCTAGAATTGTACTTAGATGTTCACTCTGAAAGTAAAGCTTTCTTTATTTTTGAATCAGTTGGCTTTCTGTGAGAGGGAAGAATCTGTGAAGAATTGTAAATGTGAAGGAGCTAAAGCTTTACAAATGAACTTGAAAAGGTGTGCTTTCATGAGAGACATACCAAAGAAGCTTCTGGGCAAGGGAAGACCTACTTGGTAGTGTGTAAGAAATGTTAAATAAATCTAAAGAAAAAGATTGTTTACTTGACTTCCTCTTTTTTTTTAAAGATATATGAATTCAATGCTAAAAAATAAAAAGGTGTGCATGGAGGATTTGACCTTTCTACTTCAGCAGTGCTTCTCAGATTTTTAGGTATTTTAAAGTATTTCAGAACATCTATAGAATAAAACGGTGCTTGCTAGAGCTTGAGAGAGGAGAGCTTTTATCTTCTCTAACATTCTGCTGGTGATGTTTTTGGAAACCTTATTCACTCCTGATAAGCTTGAGGGAGGTGCTGAAAATACAGTGCCACATAATTCTGTTGATACACATAACTCCCTAAAGCAAGTGGCAAAGTTGCAAGATTCTCAAGAGACTAGAAACTTAAATTGGGTGTAATGGAGACCATAAAAGGAAAGGTTATGTCATCAAAATTCAATACTTTGTATTGAGTCTTGTTGAGACACCAGAGGTGTGATTAAAGAGGCAGGTATGTGAGAAAACTGCTGTTAGTCATAATAAGAAAGTAATCTTGCAGATGTGTAGAAGGATTCAGCAGAATCTGGAAAAACTGAGGAGGCATATCAAGCATGATTTGTGTATTTGAGAGAATGCTTGTGGTCAGCTGCACTAATACCTAGGAAGGAAGATAGGTTGTACTCAATCCATAGTTAGAAATGAGAGAGAATGGGTGAACTACAGATTTGATCTATCTATTTTATCATTTAAGCAGTAGTCCTTCAGTACTGTCAAAGAAAAGTGGAAAGAGAGTTTCACAGATAACATGTTACACAGAAGTGCAGTTTGGAGACCAGATCACACATTAAAGAAGACTGAGAATATATGCCTGTTATTTCATCTGCTGCTTCTGAACGTTTCTTCTGAAGTCTTGGAGGAAGTGTCTAAGACAAGAGAGACATAAAATGCCAAGAAGCAGAAGAACTGATAGCACTTGAGGAGCCAGTGAGAACTGCTGACTGCTGCAGCTGTGACTGTCCCTGTCCTGATGTTTGTTACCATTACTGCTGGCTTGAATATAGAGAAAATAGAAACCTACACATGCAAAGAAAACTCAAGCTCATGTGTCTGGTCCTGTAGTGGAGTTTTCTAGTCCACTTAGTTGGTAGATGTTTTAATTCTCTATAAAGTTTGAGGTGTGATAGATAGCTAGGTTTCACACAAGCTGAAATTGAGTGGTAGTCCTCAAGCCAGCTCTCATACTGTCTGTGTGTGTTCTGAATGTTTGGCTTTCAAGTGTCATGAATGTGGCATAGAATTACTTGCAAGGGAAAGATTAAAATAAACTTTTGTTTTCTCCTGTGAAAACTATGATACCTAATGTTAGTGATTATATTCTGCATGAAAGATACATTTTGAAAGGAGAATTTTGGTGCAGGTACGCAGTAGCTGCCAATTATAAATAAAAATGACCATGTTGCTAGTTATGCTTCAGTACTTCTGTGGACTGCCTAGCTTGTGTCAGTGCAGTGTAAATTAATGGAAAATCTGAAGAGAATGAAAAGGAAACAAAGTATGCCAAAAGATAGTAATATTTGTTCAAAGAGATGTGCTGAAGAATTTCTTTAAATACGGCTTGTATTTTAGAGGAATTTGTGCTCGTAGCCAAAACTGTCAGTGTAGAAGATGAGGATTTTTTCCTTGAGCTATGATTATATGGTGACAAAATTTGTGTTCCCCATTGGAAACAGGTGTTAACTACCAAATCACGATACAGTACACATGACTGTGTCAGTTTCCAGCAGAGAAACAACTTGTTCCTGAATATGCGTTTCAGAGATGTGTCCTTTCTGATGCTCTCCCCTGCCGCCCTCTCCCCCCAGCTTTTCAGGTGGTGAAATCTCAGCTATTAATCATTTGCCAGAGAATAAACTGATTATGAAACAGAGGTTATATTAATCTCTTGTCTGCTGCTAGAGTTTCAAGTGACTTCTTCTTTCTGTGGCTTCCTGTATTTAGATGAAAACATAAGATTTCTGTTTTCACTGTCATGTTTAATTCTGAAGGTTTTGAAAGCAGCTGTTGCAATTCTAAGTAAAAGACTGGAATTACTGATACCTGGCTTTGTTTACAGCCCATGCTATTGTAAGTCTTAATGCTTTGGGAACAATCCAGTTGAAATGTGAGGTTTTTGTCTGAAACTTGGTTAATACATTCATTTGAAGTAATT
This sequence comes from Dryoscopus gambensis, assembly GCA_013389985.1. Classification (NCBI taxonomy): domain Eukaryota; kingdom Metazoa; phylum Chordata; class Aves; order Passeriformes; family Malaconotidae; genus Dryoscopus; species Dryoscopus gambensis. The sequence goes on from WEIT01000073.1 coordinate 11,365, forward strand.
CTTCTGTGGTATTGAAATAAACTTACTGAGAACATTTTTACACTCTTCGGGATTCTGTAGGTTATGAAATGTGGAATTTCTTATTCTTATAGCAGCAATTTACCACGTTTAACAGATTTAGAAATAAAATGTAACCTCTTGTTAAATGTCTTTTTTGGTTAAACAAAAGAAAGCTTTGTCTTCGTTCTTGGACTATTACAGTTTAGTGACGCTAATGTAGATTTGAATCAAATTATCCATTTTTAACTGCCTTGTTCATAACTACTGAACTACATCTTCCAAGTAAATACCTCAAGGTGTGATTAATGCATGTACAAATGGTAGAAACAGTACTTAGGAGTCCACCCTTGACATTCCCTGGTGCTGTTGAGGAGTTTTTCATTACTTTGAAATGAAGTAGTAGGGCTTCTGGGTGCATAGAGAGCTTGCCCAGGTCTGATACCACACTTGCCTTCATTTTTTTTATTATCACTCTGGGGGTAGTCAGTAGAACATTATCTACCAGTTTGTTGCCATACCATGTGATCATGAACTGCAGTCACTTAAGTTCTCCTATTTCCCATGGCTGAAAGATGCTCCTTTTAATTTCCAAGTGCTATAGTTAATACCATAACTAGCAAAAAGTACTGTATAGATGCATTTTTCTATTTTTTATGTTAGGTACAGATTTCAAATTTTTTTTTGCTTTTGCTTTCTAGCTGCCTTACTATTAAAAAAATATATAAGAGAACTATTTTTATACACCTTTTAAATGACGTCAGCAATCTTGTAAGTGTTCTGAGGAGCTGCACATAATTTTTACTTCAATAGCTGATTTCCATAAACAGGATGAGTAGGCAGCAAATTTACAGACATGAAAGACATTTAAGGATAGGTGCTGCAATTTTAAAAAAAAAAAAAACAAAAAAAACAAAAAACAACTGAAAACCCCCAAACATAACAGAAGAAAGAAACCAAAACCAGAGATCTTTCAGCTACTATGATGTTCATGAGAAGAGGAAGAAAATGGCATTAAGATTTGGGAAATAATAGAAAGAGAAGATTGTCATGTTAGATTATAATCTGTTACTGTATTTAATGGCTAATATACGTTTTTCCCCCCACAGAAATTAGCAGAGTACGGAAAGACATGTATAACGACACATTAAATGGTAGTACGGAGAAGAGAAGTGCAGAATTACCAGATGCTGTGGGACCTATTGTACAGTTACAAGAGAAACTATATGTGCCTGTAAAAGAATATCCAGATGTAAGTATATCTTTTTAGTCCCTAAATTATTTTTTGATCCTTGTGGTTGTCTTTAAGTGTAAATTTCATGTGATGCTACCCTTGGATCACGCTGAGTTGCTTTGGACACTAGGGAATCAGTGTATGTTCCACTTGGCTTGATTTGCAGTGAGTGTGAGTGGAAGAAGTGTGTTAAACACCAAACTAGTATGGATTGCTAAACCATAGACGTAAGATCCTAATTATCTTGTTCATTCAGTTATTGTCTGTCCTGAGACACTTGTGAAGTGAATTTTAGGAGGAAAGTAAAGTTCTTCGGATGGTGTTTTTTGCTCGTGGTGTGTCTCTGAAAGTCAGCTGCAGAAATGCTTAGAGGCCCTTTTGAGACCTTTTGGAGACTGTACTTAGTCTCAATTACTGTTTGTGCCATACCTGTGTAACCAGTTCTGTTGCTTTTAGAAGAGTCTTTATCTGAGGGTTGGTTGTCCTGTCCTCTCCCCTTTCCCCGCCCTGCTTAAGTAAAACTCTTTGCTTGCCTGTCAATACTGTGCTCTCCATGGGGTGTTCAGTTCTATTGTACATTTACATATTGAAGGAGAATGGTTTCATTTTACTAGAACTGTTTCGAATTTATCTGGTCTAAAGTGTTTCTAAAAACTACTTGGGAAAAGTAGTTCTGTCAAAATCTACCCCAACTACAACAACCATTTTCACTGATCAATGACAAAATAAGAAATTGTGTTATTCTTCCCTAAAAGAATTTAGAGGTTCTGTTGCAATAGGGGAGTGCAGGATCCAAGTAAGGGATTTTTACATTCAAGTCATATAAAGTGGAAGAAAGTACAAAACAGCAAAAAATGGAGGTAACACTTGTGCATTTCTGTGGCTTTTCTTTGTATGTTTAATTAGATTAAGCTCTCCAAATGGAGTTTTATTATTTCAATGCTGCTTAGAACATAAAGACCTCTAAATAAACCTCATTGTGCCGTGCACCGTTAAGAAAAATAAGTGCAAGTCCTTAGTCAGAACAGACTATTTAGGCAAATATCTTTTCTCCCTTTTCAAGTTTTCATGTAGTTGTTTTGCTTTGGGGTTAAAATACCTGTACTGGGAAAAGTGTTCAAGGAATTTGCACTGGCACTAAGGAGATCTCTCTCCCCTTATATTGCATTTTTCTTCCAAATTAAACATGTGTGTCTATATACATATGTGTACGTGCATACTTGTCCCCACATCAAAAACAGTGATTCTTTTGAAACTCCTTGGAATTACAGATTTTTGAGAGGAATTGTCCTATACAGTTGTTCCACAAAGCCATTTAAGTAGCTGTGGACTTAATACCTGCATATATCTTAGAATTATATTGCTTAGTGGCTTTTAAAAACATTTATTCGTTACTGAAATCTTTGTTTCATAATTTGACAGTGTATTCTTTGTGAAGAATTGCCATAGTTGTTTGTTGTAGTTTTTACAGGACTTGGTGCCTGCTGTACAAGGATTATGAGTAAGAAAAAAGGTGGTGGATTTCTCTTAACTATTAAGCTGCTGTTCTAGAAATCAGGGATTTAGTAGCTTAGCTGTTCACTGCCAGTTAATTATCAAATATAGTGAAAATAAGCAGGAAAGAGTTTGTCTCTAGTTACTGTGAAAGTAATGATTTCACTAGCTACTTCTAGCTCTTTAGGTGCTTTCAGAAGAATGGCCTTGAAGTGGTCACTGATTTATTTTAATAAACTCCTACACAATCAGAAGTTGGAGAAACTTGTGATTTGGATACATGTGACCTGGAACAAAAAGGCTGTTGGTTCTTGTGAGATGATGGGAAGAGTGTGGTAGAAAATGTGCAGCTTCTGCCACTGTGGTGGGGCCTGGCAGTTCAGGCTTCAGTGGGGAGCCAAGCCTGGCGTTCTGTGTGCTCCTGTATTTGTTCATTGCTGCTTGGAATGGGATCTGCACAGCCTCAATAATCGGCTAATCAACTAGAATATACCACTACATACAAATACAAAGCTGTGATTTGGTATGTAGGCCCTTTCTAAAATCTTTCTGTGAGTTAGTAAACTGCTTTGAATTCACACTAGCACAGCATTCAGAAGGTCTGGACTACAGTGACTTCAACTTGTTTTTTTAAAAAAAGTGTAAAATCCACTTGTAAGTATTAATTTCACCAGTAAAGGTAAATTTGTGTGTAAAGGTAAAAATTATCACCTGTGATAATTTTCACAATGTTTATGTGAAACTTCTTACTCACACTTAGTAATTAATTCAGTTGTTACCAGATATAGGAAAGATATGCTGTATAGACTGTGAGAGTGAGTTTCTCAGATAAATCTTGTTAATTCTTTCTATTGCCACAATCTTCTTCCAACTGACAATCTTGTATACCTTACAAAAATGTAAAGTTGGATAAACCTAAGTTGCTCAGAGAAGAGTGATCAGAAACTGTTTTTTTGATGTATATTAAATAATATTTTTTGTAACAGAAATTTTTTAAAAAATCAGCAAAATGTTATGATGTTGTAATAAACTTTTGTTACAGTAAATATTTTTGACTTAGAATTTTGAGCATATTGGTTAGTTGACTGTAGTGACTAGTGGATAGTACTATAGTGCCATTTTGTGCACAGGATCCTCAGTTACTTGTGAGGCATAAAAATAGCGGTCTACCATAAGTTTAAACAAACATGCTTTTTATATATGTATATATATAAACATACACAAAAGATGAAACAGTAAATTTTCATAGCTTGCATCACTTCGATATTACTGTTTTACTATCCTTTGGTTACCCACACAAAGTAAAGAATATATAAAATTAAACTTATAAACTAAAATAAATATATAAAATCCCCTGAAGACTCTTATTTTTTTATACTAGTGCATATTGAGTATTTTTAATCTAATATTTATTTGAAGACCACAGTTGATGCAAGGTTCAACTTGCCAAAAAAGTGATTGAAACAGCCTATAGTTTTAAAATGCTGACTGTTCAGAGTCTGAATTTCTACTTCTGTGCCAGTAAGTGAAAGATACACAAAAATCTTGCTAAACAACACTTAATTTTCTTTGGTTTGTTGTATTAATAAGGAGTATTTTTCCATGATGTAATCACAGCCTGATAAATTGTGTAACTGTTGGGATAGTCTCCTTTCTGGCACTTTTTTTTTTTCATAGGAAGTTACTTTTACACACTGGGGTCTATTTGTATTGTTTTCTTCTAGCATCCCTGCAGCTTGATAGAGAACTTGTGCAGAGGGCACTCAAAAAATTAAATTCCATTAATTGTCCATATTTTGCCCTTCAGTTAAAAATGTGTTCTCTACAGTGTAATGTTTGTACTCTCATTAAAGTCTTTGGTATGGCAGTTTGAAGGCATTTCCAATTCATGGAGAAATAACTTCCATCAGAATTTTAAAAAGTAAGAAGAAAAGATGTCAGAAAAATTACTGAGCTCTTAAGCAGAAGAATGGAGGATAAGCTATTGTTTGTGGGTGAATAGTTAATAGTCTTTAGCATCTCTTATGCTTCAGATAAATGATTAATTTTCTCGAATTTCCCTAAAGAGCTGAGACTAAACTTTCTGCCTGATATCAATTTAAACAGTTTTTGGAATTAGTACCTACAAATGTTGAACTGAATAAATGTTTTTTCTATTATAATCATGGCTTTATTATTAATAAGTACCCTGTTAGCTCTGATTAATGTGAAATTCTCTGTTGGAACTCTTCTGTGCCTCTTCAGTAAAAATGTAAGGACTCAGTAATTACCGCATCTAAAGTAGCATGTCCTTTGAGTATACTGAAGCTCAAAGGCCAGCCGTGATAAACAGCCTGTGCGTACTTCCTGACCATTTTAGTTAAGACTGTTTAATTAGTACAACACGTCGATGAACACGGGGACTTGTTTTACTATGGGGAACTTACTGACAAAACGTTTAAATCCTTTTTCAATTTGTAATATCAGAGTTTAATAGCATCCCTAATATGGATTAGGAAAATGATAACATCTTCTTTATTTATTGTTCTGATTCTTTTACTTAAGCTTTTCATTCCCTAGTGGTAAACAGGGAAGGAGGCTAAAAGACTTGGCCTTGTTTACCCTTGCAATTTGAAGCAAAGAGAGAATAGAACTGGTCTCTGTACACAAACTTGGGATACAGAGTAATGGCAGGGCTGAAGCAAGATTTGGGAAAAGGTCAGGTACTGATGAAAGCACCAATGTATATGAAACAGCTAAAGTAGTTTGAATACTAACTTCCAGTCTTAGTAGAGTCACTGGGAAAACATTCTAGTAGAAATAATGGGAACTAAAAATTTAATTTTGAATTCGAACTTTATATATTCGTGAGAGGCTTTACGTGCTCTGNTGCCTTAATATTTCTTTTTTTTTTCCTGTTTCTTTCTAATGTTTTATTAGCTATCCTTCCATTACTGACCATCTGAATCACCTTTTGACAGGTTTTTTCATTTCTTGAACCATGCTGGACACTCAGTAGCTGCTTTGAGGGGTTTGGTGGTTTGGTTGGTTGGTTGGTTGGTTGGTTGGTTTTTTGTTTGTTTGTTTGTTTGTTTTGGTGGGTTTTTTGGTTTTGGGATTTCTTTGGTGAAGGATGACAGACACTGTCATAATTTTATTCATGAATAAGCTGGTCAAATCTCCAGAACATGTTTTTACTTGGAGGCAAAAGGATGGATGACAGTCTAGAATACATTGGAATTAAAAATCCTGTCCTTTAGTCCCTTACAGTAATCTTGCAGGCTCTGCATCAGCTCAGCAGTACCAGTTAACTTGGTCCGTATCTTCATTATTTTTTCCCTGTTAAACTCTTTAAGAATTTAGTGCAATTAAGTTAAGTGATTACCTTGTCATTTAGTTGTTAATGTTGTTCTTCTCATTTTATTCTTACTTTCTAATTTTGCTNCTAATTTTGCTGTTTGCAGATTCTGTGGTCTTTCTGTGTGTGTAAATAAAAAGAAAAGGAAGGTAGGATGGAAGTCAGACAAGTAAAAACCTAGTAAAGCAGCATTTGCCTTGGCAGTATTCCCCCTAATATTTTTCAAAGTAAATTTGGAAATCTGGGAGAAAAAAAGAGTTGCTTCTGGTACTGATAGGAAATTTGAACGTATTTGTTAGGACACCATGTTTTTATGGTGATGCTTGTATTAGTAACTTCTTCAAATTAGCATCGTAAGATTAAACTCCTAGTTTTATATGCATGTTCATTTACATGCTACATCCAGCATGTCTGTGACACTCCCTGCAGAAAGCAGTGGAGTTTATTTCTTGTTTAATCAGTATACGGGTCCAGCTGGTAAGGGTAGGAATCTCCTATCTGACATTACCAGCTAGTGTGAGACATTTGGGTGCATCTCTTCACCTTGGAGGAAGAGGACTGTGCCTATGTGGGGAAGCCAAGTGCTCAGAGAGAATGGTAGTCCAGAAAATTAGTGTAAATAATTAGTTTGAAGATAGCAGCTAGTTTTCTGTGGATAAAATAACTAGAATTATTCAAATAAATTAATTTTATTAGAAATATTTTAACTTTGGGAATTACAAAATTTGAGGTTGCAAAGAAAGTGTCCAGCAGGACTTTTTGAAGTAGGTGTAGCAGTCAACATCCATCATGACTGGTTTTGCTCATACAGTGCCTTTCGTTATAGCCCATCTTATTTTCTATGCAGTCAGGCTTTCCATGGGCAATCTGTTTGATCAGTCTTCGTAATACACTCTTACATTTTGAATTCTGCACTTTATATGCATATGTTTCTTTCTTTCATGNTCTTTCATGGATTACAGAAATATTTGGGTGCATGGTTTCATTTGATTATGTACTACAACTCTGTGGTGTCAGCTTGTGCTTGCTTTTGCTGAACTGATTTTCCTCTTCCTGTGTAGTAGCTCTTGCAAGGTGTAAGTCTAGGAGAGTTGGATGCAAGTACAAGTAACGAAAGGTCAGCTGTGAGGCAGATATTTGTTGCATACTGATTTTGTTTTACATTGTTGTTTCTTTCAGTCTGTTCTTTGAAATGTTTATTTTAGGAAAGAAGGGTTTTATATAGGGATGAGGAAGTGCTTCAGCATGCTATTTTTGCTTGCTATTGTGAGGTCAGGTACACCTTGGGTACACCTGCTGAACTGTTGGTAGTTTTTTTGTGAACTAATGTCCTGTGTACTTTAACTAGGATTGGGGACTGCAGTAAACATGGAAGTACATCGAGTAAGTGCTGAAACAATACTTAGGAGAGCAAGGTAGAGCTTGTGTTTAAAACACAGGTGAATTTACAAATTACTGTTTGCACATCAGAATCCTTAGTAGTTGTAGTTTGTTATTCAAGTCGGGAACAGATCTTCCCTCTGCTGTAGAGAGTAGAAACAGACTCGTGAAGGAGATGGGGCAAGTATTGGAGAAGCACAATGTTTTAAGGAAGGAGGAAATAGAGAGAAACC
>WEIT01000077.1:16650-34031 GCA_013389985.1 Dryoscopus gambensis
GTGCTTCCTTTGTTAGAAATTCTTCATTCTTCTGGTTTTGATTCTTTCATGCTTCTAAGTTGAAAAGCTTCTGCAGGTTGTGAAGCCAACACTTTGTTGCAAGCATGCATTCCTTTGGTAAAATTCTTGTATTTTGTTTGTGCTGTAAAATACCACACTTTAGAATATAAGATCACCAGCATTTTGCTCGAGTAAGGCAGGAAATTGCCAGGCTGTAGCAGGTTTCTACCATCTGCTGTTTAGACAGAAAGGACTTCAAGTGGACATGGGTGAGACAAGAATTATTGGTAGTCTTTTGTTGGATCAGCTGGTATGGTTTAAAAAATTAGAGAGTTTTCAAAAATATAAGCCCTTTGTATGTNACAGAAAGAAAACCTCTACTGGTTCTGTGGAGTAGCTGACAAGAGCTGTCCTAGCCTGGAATCCACAGAGAGCAGTTACAGCTGTGATTACAGTTTTAGGAGATAAATATCCTTTGAAAATGTTCTTCTAGACCTCCCATCCTTCCCTCAAACAGCCCTCACCTTTGATACCAGGGTGTCATTTACAGAGCTACAGTTTCTTCGGGTCTTCTGCCTTGTGTGGTGTCTCATTTCTGTCTTATCTCCAGTGAGATCTCAGTCAGGTGATAACAGGTAGAAGAATTAAATTACTGCATGTCTGTAATTAATAATAATGCAAATATCTCTGAGACACAAGAATTATGAATTCACTGAACTTGGTTTTCCAAAATGTATGAAAGCTAGTCACTGTTAGGAAGAAAAATCAGTTATCTGGGGAACTAGCTCATGTACCTGTCACCATTAAGCATTATTTATGCCTTGTTAAAGCATTTGGCCACACAGACTAGCTGAATGGAGCTGCCCAGAAATGGAGATAGATGGCTATAGGTGTTTCATCAGAAATAGAAGTCCATACAAAGCTCCGTCTCAGTGGAATCAGTCAGCATTCCTCCCGAAATCTGCCAAGCCTTCTGAGGCACCTCAACAGCTTTGCCTTATCTTGTGTGTCCTCTTCCTCTGGATAACTGTTTTCTACTCTGTGCTAAACATGCCTTATGTGTTGGGAAATGCTGTTGATCTGGCATGGTGCCTGCAAGGTTTTGCAGATGGGCAGGAATGTTTTGTTCTGATAAAGAAAGGGCTGCAGATGCAAGAATACCAATTCTCAAGAAAAAGGGAGGAGAGTATCTAGCGGAATGGAAACAACTCTCCTTTTCTCACGGACAAGGGAAGTGTTTAATAGTGCTCGGCACCAGCTCTACCCATTATTTTGTCTGTGAGGAGCACCTGATCTTCACCTTGGTGATTTATCATCCACGTGAGTAACTTTTACAAGAGGCAGTGAACTCATCTGATGTTAAGACATTTTACTGCAGAGATTGCTGCTGCTTCAAGTCTGTTGATCCTGACATTTTGGCAACATCTGTACATGACTTTATTAGAGCTCCAGGACTGTCACTTTTCTTCTCTTCACCAACATCTTGATTTGATCCAGTGTCTTTGCAACACCGTGAAATTTGTCACCTTTACGTAACATGGCAGTGTTCCAAAAAGCAAATCTTTTTCAATTTATACTTGAAATTTTCAGGCTTTATTCAATTGGATCCACTCAACAGCGGTCTGTTCACATCAGGTATGAAAGTAGCCTGAGACACACTAAAGACTGTAATATTGAGCCCTCAGTTAACCTTTTCTTTTTTTTCTTTTACAATTGTATGATTAGTCTTGGATTGCATTGTGTCCCTTTACTACACTCACAGCCAGGCACATAGGACCAAAATCAGGACATCCTAAATTAAAGGTCTAAACCAGGGTGGATAAATGGTGCTGCCTCCTCCACTGACTGCACGTGGACCCCAAGAGGATTAGCTGAGACAGTCACCTCTGCTATGGACATGGGGTACTGGGCGCAATGAAGCCCATCTAACTTGCCTGAAAATACCCAAAAGCACTCAAGTAACTGTGTTCTAGCATGAAGTATGTAGGATGATAGTTGTTGTAGGACAATTGCCTCTTTGTACTGCCAATGAATATAGTTTGTCCCTATAGCTCAAGCAGCCCGAGCAGTCAAGCAGAGAGTTGAAGTTTCACAGTGGTTCCACATGTGCAATATCTGTTTCATTCTTCATCCCCGAAAACCTAAGGAACATGGGTACAAGTTGTTCAATTAGAGCATATATGTTCAGATTACATCTTTATTTACATCATCACACGCTCTTTTGTCCCATAGAACAAGGTGCAGGATGATTTCACAGTGGGGAGAAATTAGGACAACCTTCCATCAGGCATCTGCTTAGCTTTCCAGCCTATATCCATGATGTTTTGCATAGGACATATAGGAAATGTAATGGTAAATTGCCTGTGAATCCTGTTCATGGTGCAGTAAAGGATGAGAAGACAGTGCAGAGAAATAAGGTTATTTTTTAGCATCAGTTTCCTTATGAAAATGTGCTGGAAAATGGCAGAGAATGGGAGAAAAAATGAGGTTATCAGCAAAGATTAAGGAAGGAAGTTACAGGAATGTAGAATAAATGGCGGCATAACTCAAAAACTGTGTATATTCACTGTAGAGCTTTGAAAGCATTCAAGATTCAATAAGACACCAATAAAACTATATAGCACACTTGAATGCTCATCCAGTGTTTTACTGTTGAGAGGACAGGGGAATGAAAGTTTATTTTATTTAGAAAGTTCAGTACTGGTCTCTGAAAAGGAACATCAGCTGTATGTTCTTCATTTAACCTTTCACTGCTCTCTTAGGTGTAAAACAGCCCAGTGGTTGCTGTAGTAGAAGATCCTGGCTGGATTTAGGTGAAGCTCTTCTAGCTCACAATCTCCTCCTGAATGTCTGTATTGTGCAGATGAGCATAGTTAGAACATCCTTTAGGAAGTGTTGATTCATACTGGCAAATCCACATAGCAGAGATGTTCCTAGTCTGATCCACTGTAATATTTCTGGAGCAGATGCCCTGCATGCAGATAGCAGAAGTAGAAAAATGTTCTCTGCCAGAGCCAGCCGGTGGTGGAATAAGCGGCCACTGCTGCCTGTGTCATCATGTCTCCCCACCAAGGTGGCTACTCTTTCTTCTCTTCTAAAATACCAACTACATGTTTTTTTCCTGGTGAAGCAGTGGGAATGCTTTCTGGCTCACTTGAGTCAAAAAGGGACAACTTGGCTTAAAAAGTTTAAATAATTCATTTTTACAATCTAAGTCACTTTGCCAGAGAGATGGGTTTGGAAGTGCTTACATAAACAACTCATCTGACAGATATGAGGGGTCAGGAATACATGGAAGAGAGGAAACAAAGAAAATTTGGGAGTGATAACTTCTTCCAGTGTCACAGTTGATTCTAGAGGAAGGTATCAGCTTACAGACTGAAACTGTGCTACCCAGAAAGGACTGATGTACACAGCTAGTAGTGAAACTGTGCTCCACCGTCTGGGATACTGGTTAAGCTACAATCCAAAATGGAATGGCATGCTAGAAAGATGATACCAATATGACAAACCCTTAGACATCTTTTGAAAAGGAAATTTATGTCTCACTGTTACATTATTGTACTCTAAATCCATCAATAAAATGAATCAGGAAGAATCAGGACACAGAAAGTTGGATTTGAATGAACCTCTGAATGAGGAATAGTTAAGCTATTCTAGGGAAGCAAAATACCAGCAGAGGCCAGAGATGAGAGAAATCAGTAATTACTCCGCCCATGTTCATCACAGCCAAGAGCTAACACAGAGTAGCCAAAAGTTTGGAGTAGAAGCTGCAATACTCAGCGTGGCCTTGCCATGCTGCCAAATGGCAGGCGACATCCCAGTCCTGGCAGCTTGGTGTCCTCCTACAGCACCTTACCTGTAATCATGTGTTATACAGACCTGGCAGTGATGGTGGGGACAGTGCCACCTATTCGGTCACAAATGCCAGAAGCAATGCTATCCCCAGATCTGTTCTGGGGAGAAGGATTAAATGAAAGAACAAATGCTCTTTCCACTTGCCATGACTCTTCCAAAGGAAGAGCATCATAAAATACACTTCATTAAAATTTTTTTCTACCCAAATTAAACTCTTGCTTACGTAATAAGAAAAACAACTTGTATTATTACCTGTAAAATTGCCATCTGGGGGCTACTTATATTATATTCCTTGTTTGAAGTGGTGACCATGGATATATATATGAATGTTCATTTCTGATCTGGAAAGAGGTGAGAAGTAGGAAGGCAAAACCTGCAGACTAGTCAGTATTATTTAAGGAAGGAGAGACCTGGAGACAGAGCAGAGGGTTTCTGAAGGAATATTCTGAAATAATGTGCTCGGCTTGGCCACTGGGTCTAATAAAGGATATAGTTAAAAGAAAAAGGTTGAGAGGTGGGCAGTAAGACTCACATAAGAATGGAAAACCATGGGTATTAAAGGAAAAATGCTGAAACTTAATTTTAGAAGCAGGACAAGGAGGGGAAACTATGATGAACTGCATGAAATGAACGCCTAAAAGAGGCACATTGGGATTCTTCCATTCATATGCTTTTCACAAGAAGCCATTCACTGAAACAGAATAGCAGTGAGCATGAAAGGAAGGAGGGAAACATTATTTCAAATTCTCTACAAACCCTACTGAGTGACAAGGTATTAGAGTGAGAGATTAGGTGGTCTTAAAAGAGTATTTTCTAATTTTTTATCAGTATTTTCTGTGTATTCTCATGAAAAATGGAAACATTCCCATTTAAAGGAATAGAGATGAAACTGTGGTGTGGAAGAGATATAAACTCTAAAATTCCATGGCATGAATGTAGCCAAACTGTAAGTGAAACTGAAACAACATAAATAACTCTGTTTTGATTGCTTGTAGCAGCTGCCTGTATTCCAACACCTATTTAAAAAATAAAGCCATACCAATATGAGCTATTATGTTCCTGGGATTAGATTAGAAAACAGAGATATGCAAATTATTTTTTTTGCTCAACACCTTTTGAGACTTCTCCTTCTGGAAAATGTGACACCAGCTTTTGGTAAGGAATTTATTACTTTACAAACTGCAATGAATCAGAACTACAGTGAATATGAAATGAACATGCACAGGGGGAAGACAGATGATCATAACCAGCAGCCTGATGGCCAGTGCCTGTTTAGCTGCTGTGGGAATATATGTATGAGCATGAGTACTATTAAGATATTAAATTTTCTTTAAATGTGTCTCCAGGTAAAACAAAACAAAGGCTAGATTAAGTGATCACCGTTGTAACAAGTCTTAAACAAAAACAAGGCAGTCCTTCTTTTCTTTTCCAGTATTTAAACATCTCATTGTTGAGCCAAGAGTAAAATAATGTTGTTCTGAAGAAGCCTGCACATTATCCTAACGTGCAGCAGCTGAACATTTAATCAAGGTTGCTGACTGGGACCTTCTCCCTAAACCTCTGGTCCCTTGTTCATGTATTTAACGCAGTGACAGCATTCCAGTGAGTATCTTCAGGGAGGTCAAAAACATGCTGATCTCCAGCTTCCTTTGTGATCTGTAGTCCAAGATGTAGGCAGGGGTCATTCCAATGACAATTTGAAAATGCACTTGTAATATTACCTCTTCCATGTGTCTGTATTGTTTGGAAACTTGACTTTATATATAAGATGATCAGCTTTGAGGTGGTTTTAGGTCTACAGATGAATTGTGAGGGTGGTGTTACCCATGGTGTTTTGCTATGAGGTCAGAGAACCTTGGGTTGTGACTCATGGTCACAGGCAGATGAAAAACAGCTGTAGGTGCTGACATCTCTAACACGAACACAGATTTCAATGTCCTCCACTGCGCTGACCCTGGAATTTCTCCAGTCCCTTGATGAGCTGGTTCTGGGCACCAAAGTGCTAGGAAACTACTTCAGTGGAAATAAGTGAAAGTTTTCTGATGATTTATTGCCTTGGAGTGGGGTCCTCAAGAGTCATATAAACATGAGAGTTGGCACCAGGAACAAGATGGGATGATATGGCCAGGGACTAATCAGGCTGGTTTAAACTGTCACCTAATTGTGACCAAAGGCAGGTAACCACGCCTGCGGATGGAGATCATTTGCTGTGCTCAGCTGTGTTTGCTGCTGCTTCCAGACTCCTCCTCCCTACACACGGTGCTGCTGCCTGACATCTGCTCGTAAAGCTGCCCTGTTGGGTCACAGTGAGCCAGGACACTTCCCATTAAAGTAATTAAGAAACCAAATTATTTGCGCCTGAAGTGGGCTGGGAGACAGGTCTGGCAGCAGATAGAGACAGTCAGCTCCAGAGGAGAAACATGGCAAGAGGTGTGATGGGCTGGGCACACAGGATACTGGCAGCAAGTACTCCTGTGGTCAGTGGCTGTTTACCATAGGTATGCTGGTTTCTGCACTTTCAAAAGCTGCTATGTTTTATCTTTAAAAAGTAAAAATAAGCCAAAACAAAACAAAACAAAAACCCAAGACAAAACCATAAACAAACAAAAAAAATCTCCATAAAAAACAAAGATTAGGAGGTGGCTTGATAACAAAACTTATTCTTACAGGGAAGAAATACCAGGTGCCACTTAATGTCACTAAGAGTTGGAGCCAGGCACATTTCACAAGAGAAATAAGGCACAATTGTTCAAGTGTGAGAGTGATTAACCAGTGGAACAGACTACCATGGGAAGCAGCAGATTTTCCATTTCTTCAAGTCTTCAGCTCAAGACTGGATGCCTTTGTGGAAAATACTTTTAATAAACATGAGATTTTGGGCCCAACACTAACTAATTCAGTAAAACTCAGTTGTGCTTATTAAACAGGAGGTCAAGCTGGATGATATAATACCCTTTCTACTCTTAAAAATCCATGAAGTGTAAATGGAACAGCTATTGAACTCCACTATGGAACTGGTTAGGGAACACATTCCTATGCTTTCCTTGTCAGTGGCAATGTTTTGGCTGGAATATTGCAGCCTCTGGTGTCCAGGACAGCATCTTGCTCCTGCTTAACCCTCCTCTGAGGTCATCCTGTCTCTGTCTGAAGCCCTTCAGCTATGATTATCTCCAATTCAATGTTCTTTGTGTCTAGTTCACGTTGTGTTACATAAAAGCAGTCTACAATATTATGGGAAAAAGAAGTATTCTTTGTGCCATGTGAAAGGTAAACAGAAAGAAGCTAATTTAGTTAGATACAACAGATGCTACATGTGAATGAAGTCTGAGTAAAAATGTTTTTCGTGCAGTCTTAAATCTGCAATTTTCTCAGCAGATCATCTCAAAGTCCTTAAAAAGCTAGGGGTTTTTTTCCCCCTGGAAGTAATAAAACAATACTTAAAAGTGAACTTTTCCTTAATAGATCCCAAAGTCCATTAGTGAGGAAATCATCATTATTATTTGCTTCAGATTTATAGATGGAAATGAAAAAAAGTGAGCTATCCATAGCTAGTCAGAAACTAGTGAGGGTAATCCTGCTGTCTGTATCTCAGACAAGTGTCTGACAAGATTAGAAGTATACACATATCTTTATTTTATTGCGAGAAACCAGATATATTTTCCTTAAGGGTTTTTCTGTGGCTGTCTTGATAATAATTCTGAAGGAAGTGGCCTAAGGGATGCTCTTGCTCATAGCTGGATCTGATAATTTCTGTCAAATACAGTCGCACAACAGATAACAGAGCTAAAGCTGTAACCATTTCTGGTACCCTCTGGAGTGACATTTCCATCCATTTAACATCTTCTTTAGATGCAGTTAAGATGTTCAGAGTCAATCCATAGCCAGCAGTGTGGGTAATGTGCATTTCAATGGCAAATGAGAGATACCAGGTGGGAGAGGAGTAGATGCAAAGTGCCTGGTGCTCAGCCTGAAATTCAGCGCACAACTGTACAGCTGCTCTGCATGCACAAAGCTGGTGCCTGTGTGCCACCCACATATTTACATGGAATCATGATTAGGAACAGTTAGCTTGTACACACTTGGACTGTCTGTGCACTTAAAAGCAAGCCTTCAGTCTGAGGATGAACTAAAACTTCTATCACTGTTTTACAATATTACAACACTGTTGTCACCTGCGAAAGAGTCACAGCAAATAGCCAAGCACAGGCCATGGCACACAAAAAGGAACTTGAAGGCTCCACAGCTTTCACAGTAATTTGTTTTCCTACCAGCCAACTTAAGAAACCACTTCCCAGAAATAATCCAACATGCACACTATGGAATGTACATGAAGCACATTAACTCTTCATTTTCTCAAAGATTATCAGAAATATGTAGTTACCCTGAGCTCAAATCTTACCTTGGCACTAAGGGTGAAGGAAACAGGCCAACAAGACTTCCCCCTGATTCTGCTGCTATGTAATCTGTTAAGACTATTTTGTTCTCTACTAATCCCTGTTAATTCTGTGCTTTTTCCTTGTCTGCCCGGCATCTGGAACATGTCTGTATAGAAGGCAATTCAAGAGGCCATTGGCCTCATTGGCCTCATATGGGATCAGTTATGCCTAAAATATTCCTGACTGACATTTCTCTAAAGTTAAAGCTTCCATATACTATCCTCCACAAAAATCTATTCCTATTAATTATCCATTAGTATATTTCTCCAATACATAAATTTAATCTTCTTTACTGCAATTAAAGCCTGTTTCTTCTTCTCCTGTAGAAAAGAATTTATTTATTCAATGAACGTTCCCTTTTTTTTCATGTCTGTTATCATCTCTCTTCTCAGTTTTCTGTTATTTAGGGTAAGAAGTTCCAGTTTGTTCTATTTTTCCATTGCAGGTCATGGTTTCAAACCTATCATCATTCCTGCTGGTTCTTCTCTGGACACTCTCCAACAGAGCCAAATTATTCTTGAAGTCTAGTGCCTGGAACTGGATATAGAGATAAGACCTTAGCTGCAGTAGTTGACATTATTGAAGTTTTTATCTGTTATAATCCCCTTCAGCCTCCTTCTCGAGCCTCTGTGTTGTCTGTCCCATGCTTGTGCAGTTGAACATTTCTGCCTAAGTGCTGTATCTCAAATCTACCTCCATTAAAAAGCTATTTTCAGACCCTTTAATAAATATGTCAAGAGTTTTTGGAATTCTAATCCTATACCCCAGTGTATTTTCAGTTCCCTCCCACCTCTTTGTCGTTTCCATGTGGAATGTGCACATTTTCCATTCCAGCAGCTAAACTATTATTGAATAGATTGAAAAAGACTTAACAAGGGGAGAGTTCCACTTGGTAATGATGCTACACTAATAAAGGATGGCAGCAAGGAGCAGTGCAATGCAATTGTGACTGCATTGTCCTAGTCTGATGATACCCAACACAGAGATAGACCAGGTTTTTCTTCTCCAACCTTTTAAGGTCTTCAAGAGGAAAAGTGATGCAAAGCTATCTTGGGCCAGTAGTTTAACCTGTTATTTTTTAAAGCAGCAAAAATTTTATGTTTTCTGTTTCCTACCTTCCCTTTGGCACTTCTACCCTGCAAAGCCTTTTCTGTCAGGCCAAGAAAACTGTTTGTGTGGCCAAGTGGTAAGCCAGGTTGAGGGGAAACTAGGACAGCAGAAAGAGAAGAAGCATAGCTCATGGATAAATGCCTGCCCTGAACCAGGTCACTGTGGAGATTGTGCTCACACAAGGAAAAGGACAGGAAAGCATGGCTGGAAGTGTATGCTCACAATGGGTTTAAGAAAGACTCAGCCCTTGCTGCTGCTTGGAGAAATTGCCCATGCACATCTCTGCTTTTGCTATCTCTCCAATTCTGGCTCTAATATTTTAAAATATTCTGTCCTTTTTGGCTCGGTTAATTGGTTTTGGCTGTGGTTGGATCCCTGATCTGGCTGACCACAAGGCATTGGACATAGGAGTGAGGCTCCTGAAAATGTAGTTTCATGACTGGCTTTCATTGAGCTAAAGTGATGTTTTGGCCCAGAAGCATTTGCTTCACTGTGCCTCCCACCAGCTCAGCATGAGGCTGCGTGACTGACAAAAGGGCACAGCAAGCACCAGCAGTGTGTCCTGGGCTGTTGCACCCATACCTTCGGTGCCTGAGCCTTCTGTATTGCTAAGGGCCTTCCATCTGCAATTCCAAACCTGCCTCCAAGCTCTGTGTCTTCTCACCCTGGCTGCCTTGGCAATGTTTCCAAGATCTCCTGGGGCACTATCTTTCCTTTGTTTTTCTCAGGCTCTTGTTCTCATGGTGTTATTCTGTTGTTCCCATGTTTTTATTCTCATGACCTTGCACCTGCAAGCCCCCGATAGTGTTCTCGCCAGGTTCTCATGGGAAGCAATTGCCACCAGCGTGGGAATCACCCCTCCTTTCCCCCTCTTCCTACCCTTTTGCTTCTGGTTTACATTTCAGGGGGCACAAAGCTTAACAACCACCCAGCATGTGGCACCCGCAACATAAGTGGTTTCAACCGATAGCATTTGAGTGGGTCCCAATAACCATTATATCATTGCTATTGTAAAAGCACTTACAGGGAAGCCTAGAGAGAAGTCCAGGAGACAATGCTTTCTGAGGACCCTCTCCTCACTTTTTTTTTTAACTGTCCACATAGAAGAGCTCTGCCTTCCCTTTCTCAATCTCTTTAGTTATTTTTTTCACTCTTAGTTTCAATGTATGCTCTCAGCCTTGAGCCCCACTAATAAATCTTTGTGCACATGAACTTGTTGCCACACCCTGCGTGGGTCAAAGGAAAGGCTTGTAAGGCAGGAATCCCCCTGACAGCCCCCTTGGTCTAGCAACACCACCTCCTATACCAGTTCTGCAGCATCGTGCAGGGAAGAGAGCAGCTCCATGCAGTTTAAACGAATGGGTTTAGCTGCTGGGTTTGCCCTCACATGCAGTGGAGGGAAGGGAACATAAAACTGAGGCAAGACAGAAAGTGACAGTAGTATTGGCAGCTGCATTGCTCTGGAAGAGAGTGAAATCATACTCTAAGTGGGAAGAAATAAACATTAATACCCAGGACTTTCCTCTTTGTAGAGAGATAACAAATTTACATGAACTGGCGTGAGCAGAGGAATGGTTCTGGCACTGAAAGCTGCCTGCCCCCACAGAGACAGGCAGATCCTGGGAAGCAGAGTTCTTGGGAAAAGGAGGCGCAAGAGAAAAGTGATGAGGTGATAGGATGCAGGAGCTGTTCTAGCAGCTGCTGGTGTGGACTGTCGCCCTCTTAAGCACTGCTGGCAAATCTGCCTGCACCCTGTTATGAGGTTTCACAGTTACTTTGGAGTTTTTCCAGTACAACTACTGGAAAATGAAACTGAAATACGAGCTGAGAGAATAACGCATTTATTTAAATACAGATTAACCATAGGTGCTGGACCATTTTCCCTAGCAAACAACTCCTGCACCATGCAGCTAAAGAAAGCCTGAATTACAATGCATAAGTGTCTCTAAGATACTTCTAAATCATCACATTTTGCTGCAGCGAATCATTGCACTGAAGTTTTAGCACTATGAGTAGCTTCTGAAGATGATGTCAACACAGTCATCATGACTGCGTGTGTTTCAGGGGAAAACACTTGGGCTAAGCCTTGTGCGTGGCTCTTTCAATAGAAAAATATTTAATGGTAAGTGTATTGCCATGGTGAACTACATAGAAAAACGAGGGTGTGGCATGGGAAGAAAGGCAAAAGTTACATACAGAGGCAAAGGCAAAAGCTGCATTTTGGAAAATTTTATTCATTTATCCATATATTTTTTGCATTAGCTGCTCCTTTGGTGAGTGATGCTGTCACAGAAGAGACAATGTAGCACAAGGCCTGAGTCTGTACTATCTTACCTACAGACTGGCTGTGTAGCAGGGTGGTTTCTCTAAGAGTATTCCCTGGTGTTAAGGAGACACCCAGCCCAAGAACTGCCTTCCAAAGGGGCTCCAAGTGGTAATGGAAGCGTGGGGCTTCCCTGAATGCTCCTGACCTGTTGTATCTTTCCCAAGTTGGATGCAAATCTTTGTGAGGATCATCCTTGTAGTGTTTTTGAGAAGATGGGGAGAAAATCCTAGGGAGGTAGCTGCACATACTTCTGCTCACTGTACAGATGGCAAGTGAAATACAGCTTGGCTGAACGTTAGTTTCTTATCCTGGCCTTTCAGATTCTTTGATGTTATGGTGATTTAGTGCTTTAATACTCACACTTCTATGGACTAGTTCTGGTATGGCCAATAGGATGGACAGCACCCCTTAGCATTTAGGACATTTTAAACTACTGCTGTTACAGGCCACACCAGCAGCTGAATTCCTGTTGATGGCAGAGGTTGCATCACAGAATCTTCATTGTACTTTGTTACTGAGCCAGTGTGTGGTGCAGATCTCCCAATTTCTTCTATAAATTGGGCTCTAAAGTCCCTTTGCAAATACGCTTCATGTACTGCGATGTGCCTGTCTGGTTCAGTGAGAGCTCCTTCACATACAGAACAAGCTATTCTGGAAGAAAGGTCACTTTAAACTAGACTAGAGGCTCTGTTCACATGAGCTGTGGGTCCATGAGGATTTATTTGGTGACAGTACTGGCTTAAGTAATTCTGGCTTTTTTCCTGCCACCTCCCTCTCTTCCCACCAATTGTTCCTGTGCCACTCCCTGCACTGTGACAGCAGAGTTGTTTGTGTACTACTTTGTGAACAAACAAGGGAACTGATCTAAAACAACAGAATAGAAATATGCTCCTTGGTTTCTTCTGCCAATTCACTTGACTTGTGTGATTCTTTACACAGCTACGTAAATCATTCCCTGGCAGAGAATAGGAGGGCAGGTGCAAGCAGGAGAAATTAGGCAGATGGGGTGGGATGGGACTGTCTGAGCCATGCTGCTGCTGATCATAAAGCCACAGACTAAGATGATACTTTACTGACACAAAACTGCATATTGCCCCTCTGTCATCATGGCAGCAGAACTGTTAGAGCAGCATAGAGAATCTTACACCTTGGGTCAAATCCTTCCAACATTGAAGATAAACCATGAACTGATGTGGCATACAGGGAGATTTCAGGACATTGCTGAGCTGCAGCTCACCACTACCATCAGGATGAGATCTTGTTTCTCTGCCATCTTTCACTCCTGGCTGCAGCTTCCTTTCTGGTGGTCATCAGAGAATTTGCATTTGTCTGATTTTGCCCATTAGCTAAAGACAAAGGATCAAGTTACTTCGTGATTGATCAATTTTCTTCTGGGTTAGTGAGCTGAAGTGGCTCATAGAGAGCGTTTTGAAAAGCAAAGCCTATGGAAGAGCAGTGGTGGAAAACCGGAATTAGGAACATGAAGAAGGTTTGGAAAGGGGGGTGGGTGAGATATCCTTCCTTCAGTATCACTGAGCTGTCAGATCAACTCAGCTGTCTTGTCTTCTGATTCAGATACATCTTCCATTTTTATGCAGGTTGTTAGCTCTAGCAGATGGATAACGTATGTAAGTTTTACCCATATCATCTTGAACTTCTGCAGCAAGATTTAAATGTGTGAGCTGTTCCTTGCTTTCAGAGTATGAGTCAGCCGAAGGTTTGACCCATTAATCTTCCAAAAGTGAGAGGGGGGAAAAGACTGCAGCCTTTTCTGGCTGTTGCACTCCCACTACACAAAAGGGACGCTATGGTCTTCTGCATGGATTCTTTTCCAATTGGTTTCTAACGTTGCTGTTTTCATAAGGCAAAAACTGTATTAGCTGTCAGACTTAAAAACTCAACTGGTGATCTGAAAATCCAGCCAATGTTTTCAGACTCTTAATAAAAATACCAGTAAAACAGCCTCTGTAATTGGGGATGGACTGACAGGGCTATTGACTATACATGGAGCAGAACAGAATCCACCTCAGTTGCCATGGCTGTGTTTTCCCATGGAGCTAATAGAATTTAAAGAATTACTTTTTCCAGTTAATTCAGTAGTTCTGATCTACAGATACATAGAAAACAGTTAGTAACAATAATAGGAAGCTCTTTTTATAGAGCAGATCCTGGTATCAGGTAATTTAGCTGATTAATACTAATTATTAGTATTAATCTATCTCTGCACATAGGTAAAATAACTGCTACCTAAGGCAATGTAGTATCGGGGCAGCACAAAGGCCAGGGCCCCTCTGTTAATGCAGGAGCTCTAAAGAGCCAGACTTAGATGCTTCACTAAGTAACAGGAGAGGCTGAAAGAAAACGTGGGCAAAATACCTCTCCCTGCTCCCCGTGTCAGTGGGAACAAGAAGCTTGTGATCCAGGCCTCTACTCCTTGATGTCTGCCCACTAGCTCACTAGCTCCATATATCCTCCTTTCCCAGCACAGCACAGCCCCTTCATCTTTAAGATGGCAAAATTAAGGGCTACCCACACAGTCAGAAACCCTGAGCTAATTCTAAGACTCTTTAGAGCACCATCTCTTACATTCTTTCTTACATATCCTCTACTGCCTACTCTTGGAGACAACAGTTCTGAGCTACCTGGAGCAGCTGATTGCAAAAACACGACTAGAAGAAGACAGACGGTATGTGGACTACCTGAAGCATATCAAGGAAGAAAGATGCCAGAGGAAATGTCTTGCTGGACCTGCCACAAACAAAAGCGATCTGGTCAAAGATGTGGCTGCAGCAAAGACAAGACTGTAGAATTGAAAATCTCAAGACAAATAAGCAAGGCAAGTAGTAGAATCACAACCCTGGACTTCAGGAGAGCAGGTTTTGGCCTACTTGGGAATCTTTTTGGCAGGATCCAATTGGTATGGGGCTCAGGACAGCTGGTTGATCTTCAAGGAGAAGCTCCTCTAAGAAAAAGAGCAGTCCATTCCAGTGTGCAGAAAACCAAGCAAGTATTGCAGGAGACCAGCATGGATGTATAAGGGACTCCCAGCTGAGCTCCAACACAAAAAGGAAGTGCACGGAAAATGGAAGAACAGACGGACTGCCCAAGAGGAATACAGAGACATTGCTTCAGCATGTAGGGCTGGTGTTAGGAAAGCCAAAGCTCATCTGGGAGGTGAAACCAGACAGGACGGGGAAGGTTACCAGGAAAGGCTTCTGTAGGTACAGTGGCAGCAAAAGGAAGGCTGAGAACATACGGGTCTGCTGCTGCATGGAGCAGGGGAGAGACACAGTCACAAAGGACATGGAAATCAGGCAAAAGACACAAATTGAAACATGTGAATTTCTGACTAATTACAACTCTAAAAAAAGATTATCATGAGGGTAGTTAAACACTGAACACAGAAGACCACAGTGGCTGAAAAATATCTTGCACTGAAGGTATTCATAACTGGACTCAATGAAGCCTTAGGAACTGGCTTTAACTGGCCCTCCTTTGAGCAGGGGTTAGAAGTGATGAGCTTTGGAGGTTCCTTTCAACCTCGACAATTCCATGATTCTGTGAAGAAGCTTGCCTGGAAGACAATGAATGACAGGCGTGAGACTGGTTTATGTTCAACCCATATATATAAAAAAGTATTTCAATGTCCCTGAATGATCCAGAAATATTGTGGTATGTATTAAAAAAACCCCAAACCAAACCAAACCAAACCAAACCAGACCATCTCTTAAGACCCCATGTCTCTGAGGTGTTCCAGAAATTTTTTGACAGTTATTATTGCAATTCTATGAGAACCCATATTTGGCAAAATCTTTGCATATATATTAAATCCAGTCTCCCAAGTACCCACCATGTGCTTTTAAAATACCATTAAATCACTACTTAAAACTGACCGCAGATTTTAAAAAAATACTTTATTGTTCTCCTGCTTTCCTCTATACACTATATCAAGGGCTCTATTACTTCTTAGTTAATAAGTATATGGTATTTATATAACAGTATTATACTAATTAAACAAATAATGAACCATATTTTTCATAATAGCCCTCTGGGATGTAAGAAATGCTTCTTCTCTAACAATGTTGAGAAACTGAGGCAGAGAAAAGCATGGAGGCTTTCCAAAGAGAATCTCAGCAGAGCACAAACTGAAGACAATTCCCCGAACTTTCAAGCTTGTGTTTAACCACACAACTAATTCTTCAAATAGAAGCTCGATGAAATGTACTATGACATTTGGATACTGGGCTTCCCTGGTACACCTGCCTTTCATATCTTCTAAGAAAGCAAAAGAAAAAAAAAAAAAAAGCAAGTGTTTTAGACTAAAAAAGTGTCTCGAGAGGGAAGCAGAGCTATCACCTGGTGAAGGACGTTCCCCAGCATCTGGGAGATAGGAGAAGGCATAGACCTGCCAGGACACAGCAGTTTGTGAGGGAGATGAACTGATTGGCTCTGGAGTGGGTGAGGAACCTTTCTGCACGCTGGCCACGAAGCACAGTGGCTTCACTTCCTCGTGGGATGCTGAAACGTGGTGGAGTTGAACGCACAGCTCAGCGGGACGTCTGGAGCATATCAGCTGACAGCTGCAGGACGAAGGGGAGCTGAATTCTCCCCAGCAGCTCAAGGGCACCCAGCGGGAGAAGTTAAAAACTCTCTCTGCTGAAAACTTTGTGCCTGCCCTTCTTTCAACAAATCCGCAGCACAGTCGTGATTTAGTCTTAATTACAAGACATCAGTCTAAAAAACATCCTGTCATATTTCAGAAACAAGTCTGTATATTTTCCCACAAACACTTCTATCAAAACCTCGATCTTACAGCACAGACCTGGGCAGCGCTTTTACCTGTAAGCTACCACCTTTTGCTGTATGTTGTGTAATGCTTCATCGGAGCCTACAGTTCTGCGGAAGAAACACTGTTTATTGCTAGAAACACTATAGTACAAGCACCACTTGAAGTATATATCTTCCTCTTTATCTCTGAAGTTCATGCGAGATTAAATTTTATATACAAGGCACGGCTCACTTCTGTCACCGCCCTCAAAAGCTGTTTTGAGAGTGGAATGTCTCCCTCAGGGAGAAAAGACTTTTTTTCTGCCTCTGCAAGAATAGCAGATAAGATGCCGTGCCTGTGGGCACATTACTTTTCCCCTTTGTTCTTCTTTTTTTTTTTCTTTTACTGTTCATCATTATTATGACTCTGGGACCTGTGGTTTGTGAATAAATAAATAAATAACTGGCAACTGCAGTTACTTAATTTATAGCTGCAGAAGGAGCTTGCCAGGGAGTACAGAAGTAGGAAGCAGAGAACAGCCGGTCTTTCTTATCCGGATACTTAATTTGCACACCGAAGACTTTTGGAGAGTAAGAGAACACAAAAAAGCCCCAACAAACCCTCTGGGCGCAAGAAAAGACGGGCAGAGGGGCCGGTGGCACCAGCGGCGAGAGGGGCTGTTTGTTTCTCCATCGCACGCGTGCTCGGGCTACAGGCAGCGTTAGGCAAGTGCCACCACGCTGCCGTGCTGTGAACGCGCGGGGTGATTCTCGGCTGAGCCGCGCAGGGCGAGAGGGGCCCCGGCCGCCCGCCCGGCCCCGGAGGCGGCGGGAAGGGCTCTTCCAGCGGCGGGAAAGGCGCTCCTCCGCCGGCCTACCGGCCC
>WEIT01000077.1:34219-52380 GCA_013389985.1 Dryoscopus gambensis
CCCCCGGGGCCCCCTCGGGTGTATCCCGGACGGGAGAGGGGCTGAGGGAGAGAGGGAGAAGGGGTCTCAGCCCACCCGTCTCGGCTCGGTGGCCGCCCCTCGGGGCCGCTGGGGGGAGGCCCCGGTGGGAGAGACCGAGGAGGGTCTGGGGGAGAAACTCTCGCTTTGCCTCCACGTGGGTGAAGGTGGATTTGAGGCCCAAACTGTGAGCGGGCTCTGTCTCGAACTCTGCTTCAAAACGTCAGACTTTTTTTTTCCCCCCAGCCAACCAGCAGAATTTTCCATCTTTCTCGCAGTTTTGCATCGTGTATCTTCACTGTCACGTTGTAGAGTAACAGGCAGCACACAAGTTTATATGTGCAGCCTCTTGGCAAATGAGAAGTAGGAGATGGTGCTCTTAAGCTACTGTCAGCAGAAGGCAGCAGGGATGGGGTCTGTAATCTCTTAAGTTAGTTGAAATTGTAGTGTTCAGAGCAAAGGTAATGTGATTGATGTAGAATAACTTTATACCTGAAAGGTAAACTTAATCTAAGGTACTGAGCAGTCACTTTATGTAGTTACTGGTGTGGAGGGGGTTATTTGTGTGTGCGTTTTATAGAGTGTGGAAGTTTTTTTCTGCACTTATCCAGCAAATGAGGGATCTGGACCACATCCTCCACAACTTCTGGAAGTGGCGTTTGTGAGGTGACAGGCAGGTTCAAGATGTTCGACGCCACTACTCTTTGTTTTTCCTCATAGCTCAGCAGCAGTTGTGGATCCAAGTGTAATTTGGTGACAGACATTCAGGCTTGCTTTGCTGTCAGTTGTACACTACCAGTAACCATGGAACAGGTTGCCCAGAAAAGTTGTCGATGCCCCATCCTTGGAGGTGTTTAAGGCCAGGCTGGATGTGGCTCCTAGGCAGTCTGGTCTAGTGGAAGGTGTCCCTGCCCATGGCAACGGGTTGGACTAGATGATCTTTAAAGTCCCTTTCAACCCAAACCACTCTGTTATTATAGGATTCTCTGATTCTCTGATGTGGGTTGCCTTAGTAGTGAAGGGATTCCTTTTTCAAGAGTTTGTTACTGGACTCCACTACTCCTGCAAGATGCGGAATTCTGTTTAAAAGTTGACATAATAGCGTTGATTTGGAGAAGGGCTGTGTTTTGCTCCACAGGTGTCCTGTGTGCAGGTTTGTTGGTTATGTGGTAGTTGCAGATACCCGGTGTAGTTGCACCACACTTGCTGCCTGGTGTTCTCACATTGACAACATGAGGCTAGTTCAGAGAAAACTTCAGTCTTGTCAAATACTAAAATTCTGGCAACTGTGCTTGGGAGATGAGAATTCGGCAAACTCTGAAATTTTTTAGGGTAAAGGAAAAGAAACAGGAAAATGTAAAAATTGTTAAAGTTGGTTATGCATATTAGTGGAGGGTTGGAGTGGAATGCACTCTTTTAGGGGTGCAGTGTGAAGGGAATGACTCCAGATTTGGGCAGTACACTTATGGGATTGTGTGGTATCTTTCCTCCTTTTTCTCCTCTGAATATCCTGTTTTTCAGAGTTGTTGGGCAGACAAAGACTAGTACACCTCTACAGGCTTCTGATAACACAGACATGAAACTGGGACGAAGAGTAAATGCTTGGTGGGAATTGGTGTGTTAATGTTTATAGTTGACCTCATTCCATATTCCTAGTGGAGTTCCTAATGCAGCTTCTTGAATCTCCTCCAGTGATAGGCGGTTGTCTGCCTCTGTCTCCCTTAGTTCAGCTCTAGAAATTACCTGGCCTGGGATGAGTTGTTTTCCCCCCACTGCTCTGATGGAAAGTGAATGGAAAGGCTTGCCGGAAAAAAATGGGAAAAGTTGATTTTTAACGAGCTGAACATACTCATATGGAAGCACAGGGTTGGCAGGTACAGTGCAGGTGGAGGTGAAGTGCTCTGTGACGGGTGATGCAGGGACTTGTCCTTTTAAACAGTGCCCTGCAGTAAGACCACACAGGAAATTGTAGTTTCTGCTGATTGTCCAAAGTGATTTAAAATCTCTGCACTGCTGGATGGGGTGTTTTGTGTATCCCTTTTTTTTTTTCAGTTTTCCCCATTCTTCTCTTATGCTAATGGTTGGAGGGCCAGTTGGATTAGTTAGCTGATCAGAATTTAGCTTTCAGTGGAAACAAGTAAGTATCTGTGGGAAAGAGCAGGAGGGAGAGGTGGGACTTCATCTTCTGATGTTGATGCTGACCCACTGTGGAACTGTGCTGTGACTGGTGCTGCTGAGGGTGTACCAGAGCCTCGGAATGGCTTGGTGCTTGGTAAGGTCGAGCCTCATGTTTTTACACAAACAACTCTTCTTCAGTACTTCAGAAGTACTCACTTCATCTGGATCAAAGATGTTTTCTAGGGGAAGCAGCTGATTTATCTCTAGACATTTTCTTAAGAACAGCTACCAGTATTCTGAAGAAACTTCACTGGATCACAGTTCATATCTCTCCCTCTTGGATTAATCCTCATGTGATTCATGTTCTGTTTCTAGAGAGGAATGCTATTATGTTGGCATTAGATTTAAATACATGAATCTAAATAACACCAAGTCCTGGGAGATCTCTTCTTATGGATGAGAAGAAAAAGAGAAAAGGCCAAGTGCTGCAAGATTAGTTGAATTTATTCAGCAGTTAATGATGTCTTTGTGACATTCTATGTGATTTTGCATGTTTTCAGGATGATGCCGTTAGTATTGAAAGCGGTACTAACACCGAGCGCCCTGATACACCGACAAACACTCCTAATGCGCCAGGAAGGAAAAGCTGGGGGAAAGGAAAATGGAAGTCAAAGAAGTGCAAATATTCCTTCAAATGTGTAAATAGCCTAAAGGTAGGTATGTGTGGGCTTCAGGGAATGGTGGGCACCACTCGATGGCAACAGTGTTAATGTTGGCTGTGAGGCAGTGTCAAGCTGGATACTTTAATTATGTTCCCTGCTGATTTGAAGCGAGTACCTTTCTTATTTGGAATAGCCAAAGTTTTGAAGAAAAGGGATACTGAGAAGTAGGAAACAGTAGGTAGTGCTGCAATTAACGCTGTTTTTGTACAGTTTGCAAAGTTATGTGTGATGCTATAATTATGCATTTCATTGACGTTGTAGGTGCTAGAGATAAATATGAGAAGTCAGATAAACAAATTGAACTGAAAAAAAACCTGTGACAGCTCCATGCAAAGCACAGAACCTGCACAGATATTTCTACATGTTGAAAAAAACCTCCAAACAAATCAACCCAACAATCTTAGAGTAGCTTTTTCCTAACACTTACCAGATCAGGTATTTTCTGTCCTCTGGCAGTATCGTAACTACTACGTGGTGCAATTTGGTTAATTTATTGTGAGTGTTGGGATCATGTGTTAGCACCTGATTTAGACAGTATGTATCTTCCCATATAACACCTGATGGTTTTAAGAGATGTGGATTCATGGTCTTTACTCCCTGTTCTGCTGTTTTTGTGTAGTGCTGTTTCCTTCTGCGCTGGTGACGGACTATGGTGGACTGAAGGAGTTTTCTCATTCATGACTATTTTAGGCTGTCAGGATGTTCTTCTTTTCTTATTCCTCAGCCTCGTGTGGGATATTTATGTAGCAAAAGCTGTAAATAAGCCTTAGGATTTGATTTTTAGATTTCTAAATAAAAAATGATTGTGTCTGGAACAAGATGGGAGTTTCGTTAAACTCTGTATTTATTTGGCATGAGGATCTGTGCATCTCAGTAGTGGATATTTTCTGCAGAATTGCTCTAAGAGTATTTTGTCATTCCCCCTCACTTAACTGGGGAGCTGTGCTGATGTGGCTCTTTCTGAACTTTTGTCTTCAGGCTACCTCACTGAAACACTGGGGCACTGAGTGGGAGGGATAAAAGGTTTGGGGCATGGAAACCTTCTAAATGAGCTTTGCCACTGGAGAAATTTGATACGAAGTTATACTGACGAAAGTATCTGGGAAACAAATTGATCTTATTGTGTTCTTGAAGTATAAAAATTATCTCCAGTCCTTTGAAGGGTGTAGGAGGAAGGGAAGTTGTTTCATTTCACCAAGGTAGGCAGCAGTTCCTGTGATTCGTGTGAATCGCCCCCGTGGATGGTGCTATTTGTGGCTTCAAGTCATACTTCAAACACAGACGCAGGCCTTTGGGCACCCAAACTTTTAACAAGTTCTCAGCTTTGTTACTCATACTTGTTTTCTGTCTGCAGACAAAAAGGGTTAGTACTTTCCAAGTGTCTTCTGTGAAAACAAAACATTCCCTCACCCCAGTGTCAATCCAGACCCCCCTGTAGGGTGACCCAAAAGACCAAGTTATGAAACTAAGAAATCCCTGACTTCTGTGGATTTGGATCAAGGCCTGGGAACAGATGCCCGTGCAAGTGGAATCAAGCTGTGAGGGAGTAAATGTAGCATTTCAATTAGGTGGGGTATTTTTATTAGCTTTTTTCCCCATTTCTCTTTGATCTGAAATTAATGCTAATAATACGAGATGTGCATGTTAAGACGAAGACTAGGTGGCAGCCAAGTTTTGATTTTTACTTCATGATTGAGGAAGCCTCTCTTCTTTCTCTTTTCCTGTTCTTCCATACTAATTTTGCAGATACTCTAGAGAAAACTCTAATGATTAAATGTTGTATGTGAGTTTAGAAAGACACTTGTGACTCTTTGAGTACCACATCATATATCCCCTAGTTTATATGCTTTTGAACTATGCTGTAAGGTGCAGATATTGAAGTTAATAAAGGTTCAACATGATGTAAAGAGCATAGAAATTAATATTCTTCAGGGCTGTATAAATTACGTGTTTTTCCACTTTTGTACTCTTGATTTTCCCCTCTTGTTTTCTTTTTTTACTTCTTTCCTTGGGGAAACAAAGAAATATGGCCATTGCTGTCTGCTTTGAGTGTTAAACGGTTGTGACTCAGCCTGAAAAACTCAGTGCTTGCTAAATATGCTTTTTAAACACTACTTTGGAAGTTATTTTGGGTGAAATTTAAGCATCAGGAGAACGAAAATACAACTTGGAAAAACAACAGGAAATGAAAAGCTGTCTTTTTTTCATTTTAGAGTACTAAGTTACTGTAAGATGTGCTGAAAAATCTTTGCTTTCTGTGGGATGAATGGAAATAGGATTTATAAATGAGCATATACAGCTAACACAGCTAGCACAGTTGCACATCCTCCTATATCCATATATATTTTGCTGATAGATCTTTTGGCAGAAAACCACGTATATTTTGCTTTGTTGTGCTCCCTTTAAAGCAATGCAATTATTTTCCCTACCCTTTGATTCTGCTTACGGTGAGTGCTTAGGTTGTAAGCAGCCTGCTGTTGTCTCAGCTTCTATTTGCTGTCCCCTGTCCTGGGAACCAGTATCCAGCGCCACACAGGATTCTGGCTTGTTGATGAAAATGGAGACTAAATGGAACTAAACCCACTGCCCATAATGGCTTACTTCCACTTCTGGGAACTGGAAATGCATGTGTGGGTAGTTGGTTCCCCACTGGCAGTGTGGGTGACATGTTAAAAGGCATTCATGCAGGTGATTATTTTTTGTGTTAGCATAGTATTGACTTCACTGCTTTGTGTCTAAAAACAGGTGTAGGAAAGTATTACTTTTTGATTGAACTCAGGTTGGCATTGAGTGAGTAAGGCTGGAACTCACCATTGATGGTTTTATTTATTTCCTTTTGTAGCAATAGGTCTATTTTCTCCTCTGCCTTCTTTCTCTAGTGCATAAAGAACCTGAGTACTTTGGGTTTCGTGCCCTTTATTCATACAAGGGACAAGATGGCATTTCACAATTTTACTTTTGGACGGATATCTGGGTCACTTCTGTCTGTACAAACCAGTGTCAGATTTGTGTCACATACTTGGCATCTGATTATAACCATTGTGTACGGCACCTAGAAGTACAATGTTTTGGAAAACCTCCTTCATTTTTTAGCACTTGGGACAAAAGTTAGAGCAGACAGGTTAGGGACGGGTATTATGTGCTGTCCCTAACCAGTGAGGATTTTGGGAGTTTAAATAGGAGCAGAGCTTCTGCAGATACACTGGTATCTTCCTGCAAGAGCCTCTGCCTGGCTGCTTCATCCATCAAACACCAGCAAAACTGCAATATGTACAGTCAGGCTCTTGGAGATTGTAGCACTTGGTGTGAGAAATGTAGTGTGGGTGAAGTAAATAGAGTAAAGACATTTGTCTTGCAGAGTAATTTTTTCCAGGGAAATAGGTTTTCTTTGAAAAAGCTTGCAAAATACTTTAGGTATGTACTCAAATATAAAAATACAGGAAGAGTATAGCACTCTGTTATATGTCTCTACTTATTACCTTGGTGTGTGTCCTACCTAGAAAATCAGAAACTTACTGCAACTGATACTGGAAAAATATCCTATCTTGAGGGCAAAAAACATACTGCTTTTCACTTTTTGTATTTTTTTAAATTTATTAGAAACAGGGCATATGACAGAAAACAAGGTTATGCCAGAAAAACAAATGCAAAACCTGGCTAATATGCCTCTGGAATAAAGCAGTAGGAATCTGTGCATTTTACCTGTGTTATCTTCATGTGATACGTTAGTAACCCTCATTATTCACCAGCAGGAACTCCTTCAAGCAGAAATTTGAAACCAAGTAATTGTTAGTGGAAAAACTTTATTAAGCATTCCGAATTTGATCTCTCAGACATTCTCTTCAAACAAGACTTAAATACACTCAAAAATCAAGGCTACCAAGTAAAATTAATAAATGTATTGCACACAAAAAATCATGGCCTTATGTATGCAATTTTATGGCTTACAGTGTTCCTCATTCTTCATTTCTAGTTCAGCTGTATTACTTTACAGATACTGAATTCTGTCCTGGATTACTAATAACCTTGCTGCTTTACCCTTCCCTAATATCCCATGCCTCTCATCCCATGCAGCCATTAGTTTGTTTTTTTGTGTTATGTTGGGTAATACTTTCAGTTAAACTTTGAACAATTCTTTTTAATTAGTACTGAGCTTTAAAAGTTGTTACCTCTCAAGAATTGCAGGAGGGCCTTCATCTCTGAAAGATTTTCTGCTTTCTCTTTCTAGCTCTTCTAGATATTTCTGTTAATAACAGATACTGCCTTTCTCAGTAAATAATGCTATTTAAAATTTTTTCAGACTTCCTTTACTTTTCTTTTCCTGGGTAGTGTTAGACTCTCTACTTGCACCCCCTCCTCCAGTTTATTCTTGGGTTTTGGATAGGCCAGAGCTGCCAGGGCTGGTACTTCTCGGGTTGTCTCTGAAGCGCTGCCATTTGAAGGCTGCTTAGCAGCCATCATGAGACACTTCCTTCCTGCCTGCACTGTCCCAGACAGTCCCCTGTGGGGAGGCACTTCAGTGAGCATTATTCTTGCTGAAAACATCCTGTCAGGAGAGGCCAAAATACTGTTATCAATTATTAACAAGCACCACCATATTCATCACAATTCGTAAACATATCTGCTTTTTTTTCCCCTCTCAAACTGATGTAAGTTATATAAAAATAATACTTGGCATTTCTCTGGTAACTGTTTGTAAAGGCAATTTGAAAACACTTTGTAGACATGAACTTTGTAGCAGTATTTTGACGTGCTGGAGAGAGTTGCTTATGTCTGTGACATAAGTGAAGTTACAAGACTTAACTGTAATGTACTAGTTAAATGTGGCCCTTCTTCATCCTTATACCAACATAATTCTTCTCTCTCCTGGTAATTCTTCCCTGTGAGGTTGCAAATCCTTGTGTATAAGTAATTATGCATATAGGTGTGACCTTAGATGCAGAAAATTGTTGAAAATTCCAAACCAAAATAGTAGAGCTGCAAATGTAACTTGGGAGTTCAGCCAGCTTCTGGCCATAACTGAGACAATAGTTCTTCCCCTTTACTTTTTAAAAGCTTGGTGGAGAAAGAAAGGGGAGGGGTGTGTTTGTCAGAATATTCCTTTAACCTCCCTTTAAGACAGACAAGTTAAAATGTGATAATACAAAAACTATGGTTGTTAACTGTTTGCTATCTAAAATTATACTGACTGTGAACCCATTAGTTTGAGGAGGGAAACTTGTCAGTTACACTGTTGAATTTCACAGTAGTGATATGTCTGTGGGGTTTATTGGGTTTTTTATCTCTAATCTTACTTTACACCTATAGGAGGACCATGGCCAGCCTCTGTTTGGAGTCCAGTTTAACTGGCACAGTAAAGAAGGTGATCCTCTTGTTTTTGCCACTGTAGGCAGCAACAGAGTGAGTAATCTGTATTTCATCATATGCCCTTCTGTGTAGTTCTGCATGCATTCCTGTTTTCATGCAATCCCTTTAGCTGTGTTTGGTATGGACACACAATACTTAATATAAACAGATGTATTTCTAAGATGTGTAGCATCTGTTGTCTGGGAGAGTTGCATCCTTTGGATTGTTCTACGAAGTCATATATTAGCTATATGATAATTAACCTAAGTAGTAAGGAAAGAAGTCCTTCAGTAATATGCATGTGGGATAAGGAAGAGAGGTGCATAAATGTATCTTCTCAGTAAAATTGCTCTTCATAAATGTTATTATTTTCTAAAGGTCATGTACTCATACATACTCATGCATATGGGATGAGAACTGTCTGCAATGATACCAGCCAGCTCAGTAGCTAAATTAATGGCCTGTGTGGAGTGAATTTATAGACTTCCTCTGAACAAGGAGCGATGTCATTTCAGTCATGAAAATAACTCCTGAAGTGCGTTCTATGCAAGTGTTGTGAATAAATAAATGTTTCATTTCTAGGTTTGTTCTGTCTGGCAAGTCACCAAAAGTACTAAACTAAATTGAAGCAAGGTTTCAATGAGTCATTAAACTAAGTTTAAGCAAGGTATCAGTGACTCATTAAAAGACCAAGTCATATTAAAGATGACTGTAGTAATTAATTCCAACAAGGGTTTATCTTATTAAGACAATTCAAATAATAGACTTTAGTATCTGGGAAGGACAGCTGACAAGTCCTAGAATGGTGCTTTACTGCAAGTGCTGCGGGCATTCTTTTATCAAACCCTTTTCACCTGTTGGAAACAAATAGATGATGGATGAAATCGAAACTGTAGATGCACTCTACCTCTCCCCGTCAGGCAGTCAAGAGATGGGTGCATGTAATTTCCTTTTGGTATGTCACAACTAAGCAGAAGTCTCTCCCACTTACTTATTTTTGGTTTTTTGTCTCCAGGTTACTTTATATGAATGTCATTCCCAAGGAGAAATCCGTCTGTTGCAGTCTTATGTGGATGCTGATGTATCCTTTTAAGTTAAATACCCACGTGTTTGCTTCCTCTTTATGAAAAATCAAGAGGCTTTGTAGGAAAAAGCATACAAATGTTTTGTCTGTGATTTAATACTTCGCTCATGTGGTGCATTCTTTTTGTTAGGTCCAAATCTTGCCTCTTTCCCACATCCTAGAATCCCTCCTGTTGAGAAAATGTTTAAAATGCAGACTCATTGACCCAACTGTATTAAAATATTTGAAAACTGGTTCTCCATCAGTTTAATCTTCCCAACATGACTATTTGTGTAATGTTTCCCTGCTTTACAGTGGTCTCAGTTTCCCTGTGAACTGGAACTGGGTTTAAAGCCTAAGAACTGCGTTTCACGCTCTGAAGCATTAATAACTTGTGTTGATAATTTGCAATACACGAGTCATTAACTTGTGAACTCAGTCGTGATTCATTATTCCCAATCAAAGGTGATGCCATGAAAGAGAAGGTATTCCTTGTATGTTATGGAACAGAAGTGAGGAAACTAGCATCTACAGAAAAGGTGATGTTTCTCGTGTATAACTGAGTATGTGTCTTTTTCTTGTGGTGTCCAGCAGACACTCCTGGGCACTTGGATAAAATTAAGCAACAGGTTTGCTTAAAATAAAATGTTAAAAAAAGAAAAAAAAAGAAATCTTCTGTTTGTTCTGTGATCCTTAACTTGAGGCATTGTAGGCAGATGAAAATTTCTATACCTGTGCGTGGACATATGATAGCAATACAAGCCATCCTCTTCTGGCTGTGGCAGGATCCAGGGGTATTATTAGGATAATTAATCCTATTACAATGCAGTGCATAAAGGTGAGTGTTCAGAACTTTGAGGTACAGCTTATGTTTCAGTAAGGCGTGACACCTTTTTCTTCTGAGTACAAGTAAACATGAAGGGAAATGGTAACTTGGTCTCTGAATTCTATCCCAGCACTACGTGGGCCATGGAAATGCAATCAATGAACTGAAATTCCATCCAAGAGATCCAAATCTTCTTTTATCTGTAAGCAAAGGTGAGGAAAAACCTCTTGTTTTTGTATAAATGAGGATATTTTGGATTGGAGTTTGGTCTTGAATATGGCCAAAAACCTTCATGAATTGTTTTTATGAATGGCACTGAGCAAGTTCACCTTGAAAGTTGAGAGCAAATCATGCTTTTTCATGGCTATATATTTTATACTTAGTAAATCCATGGCCTACAACCATAACTCCATGTGTGGTGCAAAGCAATTGTGACTAGTGCTGCTTATTAGGAAAGAAGAACCGTCAGCCTTGGGTTTGCTCTTTACTTTCGGACCATTGAACTAAATATTTTTCAGTTGTTGAATCACGTTGCCATCTAGTGGGAGCCTCTTAATGTTGCAGACAGCATTCACCATCATGTTCATTGGAAAAACTTTGATTGTCTGTTGCTTGGGAACTTTAACTGGACTTTATATAAAAAGCATATTAGTGAAGAGAGTTTTTGGTATGGTGTCTTATGGGCTTGTACAGAAAGTTTTATCAGTCACAACTTCCTAATCTTGACAGTTTTGTTAAGTAAGGGAATGATCTGCCAGAAGGAGCTAGCCGTCAGGAATGCTTGAGTTGGAAGTAATCACTGAAACAGACTTTTGACTTTAGTATATTTGGACTTGCTGATGGAGCTACATGAGAACGGGAGTTGGGAAGCTCTCTGATGCTTGCAACTGTCAAGTTGGTGATGTGGGCCTGTAAACATCCAGTTTCTGTATATTTTTTAGGTTCTCTTTGTAATAATGTTTTGACATCAGCCACAGTACTACAAGTTTTAATGTGCAATCTCTGGACCAGGTACTATCACTGAGAAGACATGAGGCAGGAGAATAGTTGGGATGTTAGAACTGCTTGGCTGAGAGATTAATAAAAAAAGAGGAAAATATTTGGGACTGCGTAGCCACCTGTGTCCCTTCTGGGATTTTGTGTGTTGTTGTAATTCAGTGCAGTGTACTTGTGGAATCCAAAAGGGAAATACACTAGAGGTTCCCATTTCCAAATGGGAGCTACGCCAGAGGTTCTTCATCAGAAATTGTTAAAACTTCCTTCAAACAAGTGGATTAGTCTGATTGACTTTAGAATACATATTGTTTATATAAACAGTTTTTCCCTTCCTTACTATCTGTGGTTCATAAAGAACAATCTAAAGGTTAAAAAATGGAAAATCACAACTTTTCACTGTTGATGCTAGAATGGCAGAAAGGAATTCTAGCATTTTTTGATACATAAAATTGTTTTTAAGACTGACTAAAAGCATATTTGTCTGAGATCAGACTTTCCTTTGCTTTTTGGATGATCTAAATATCCAACCATGTTTCTGCTAGAAACTGTCCCTAGGGGAGGGGGTGGGCACACTTTATCAATTACAGAATTACTTTTAACAGTTAGTTATAATAGCAATTTTAGTTAATGCAGTTCTGTTGTTTCTAACGAGAAGAAGAATTAAGTGCTTTTTTGATGTTTACGTAAACACCTGTTACTGAAAGTGGTTAAGCTGAAATATATTATTCAAATGTCCATGTAAAAAGCAGCATGTAATTTTATTTGTTCTTTATAGATCATGCATTGAGACTGTGGAACATCCAGACAGACACGCTGGTTGCAATATTTGGAGGAGTAGAAGGGCACAGGGATGAGGTGTTAAGTGCAGTAAGTGGAAGACTGTGGGGCAGTGATTTAGATATACAAAGGGTAGTAAGCAACTTTATATCCTCTTGTGCACTGTTTTGATGTTATAGCTACTTAAAAATAACCAAATAGAAGTGCATAAATACTGTTTTAAGGGGATAGACAACTTGAAATGTCAGGTGGTTTGATTGATGTGGCCACCTCTTACAGACAGGATCTATGTGTTTCAATAGCTGGTTTTCTCAGGGCGCAGCCTGGAAGTGAGCAAAATAGGGCTCAGTGGGGCTAGAAAGAGTAAAAACATTTCATGATGGTCCCACTTCTGAAGTTCTTGAGGTCTTACCAAGTCAAAGCAGCATAAGCAAATAAACCTTGAGAGATGTGGTAGTGAAGGAAAGAAGTTATTTGAGTTGAGTTAATTTGTTTTTCAGTGGCTCTGAACAGACACTGGTGCCCAGCAAATATCGACTAGAATAGTTAACTTTCAATACGCTGTGATTAAGAACTCTTTCCATTCCTGTTGTGTGACCTGTTGTGAAAGGTGAGGGGTGCATCTGTAGGAAACCTGACACTGTATTATTCACCCATGTCTTAGCCCTGGAATTCTGCCAGAGTTGCTCCTAGGGAACTTACTGAAGGAGGATAACTAGCTGTAGATTCACTGTCTGTCAGTGCTGTTGAATATGTCTCTCTTTCTTGAGAGAGACTAAATATAATTATTAAGATGCTGTGCTGCTTTGCAGTGATCTGGATTACATTCTTAGTGTTTTTTTTATTTTAAGTATGCAGTTTTATTGCATTCTCTACACATAAAATGCTGTTTCGATGGAAACGATGGAATAAAATCTGAGTTGATATAATGCAGCTTAGGGTGGGAGTGCTCAAAATTATTTTATATACATAGGATTACGATCTTCTTGGTGAAAAAATCATGTCCTGTGGGATGGATCACTCTCTAAAACTCTGGAGAATTAATTCCAAGAGAATGATTAATGCTATCAAAGAGTCTTATGAGTACAACCCAAATAAAACCAACAGGTACGTAGTCTTGATCTCCTTGTCTGTCTTTGCAACACATGAATACTCCTATCAACGGTCCAGGTTAATTCCTTTCCAAATTGGGAGTTCTTGGGGGTAGTGAGTGACCTGGATGTTGTACTGGGTACTGAATCTCACTAGATTATGGGTCTTACTGATGTTTGCTTCACTGGAATTTTATTGAATTCTGATTCAAAGTCCTGAGATTTTTATTTTTAAGTATCTTAATTATTTGCTTGACTAGAAAATGTCTAGAATTATTATCTCAAAGCTTGTGTTTCATGCATTTCAAGATGTCAGTATCTTTTCTTCATCTCATCTCAGAATTTCTAGAAGGGATCAAATCTGTGTAATTAAATGTGGCAAATAATCTTATATTGAGTAGTTAATTATTCTGTATTATTTGACTTTGGGGTGGGGACAACACATAGTAATAACTTTAATTTTCATCATTCTCTGATTTGACCTGAGATATGAGTAAATGATCAAGTAAACATAGCAATTAGATACATGATAGATAAATCCTCCTTTATGAAGTTCTTCAACTTTTTGATCTTAACTTCCAGTTAAACCATTGAGAGAATTGAAGAGTCTAAAACACAGTGAACATGTTCAGCAATGAGACTAGCTGTGAAAATACTCTCGCTTTTTTTGGTAATGTTACCAAATATTAAATGATGCTTTTTTAGCGTGCTTTTTTTAAAATGATGATTTTTTTTTTTAAGTGTGCATTTCTAGTTAACAATTTAGATGTTGCAGAAGCAGCATCAGGAAGACTGAGCTTTAATTAGTTCTTGAAGTATTTGGTGACAGGAGTTGTATTCAGCACCTGAAGGAGTGGTTTTGCTCAGCACTGTCTCTGCACAGTCTTATACATGGGAAACTTAGTTATTTCATTAGGAATAAGGATGAAAACAGGGACTATTCCTATTACTATTAAAAAGAAAAAAAAAACTGCATAAAAAATCTACTTTGTTATAAAACTGTTAAAAAGGTTGGGCTTGTTCTTTTAAGATCAAAATATGAAAAAACTGGTTATTAAAAATTACACTTGTGCTTCTGTGTTTGTTTCTTTGAACCTCACTTGGCAATTTTTTCCATAGGCCTTTTGTTTCCCAGAAAATTCACTTTCCTGACTTTTCTACAAGAGACATACATAGAAACTATGTTGACTGTGTACGATGGCTGGGAGACCTAATTCTTTCCAAGGTAATGCTGCAGCTTTTTCAGCTACATTACATTATTTGCTGGTCCTGAAGATCCTAAACAGTAAAGGTTTTATTAGCATTTGGGTCATAGGTTAAATTACTATCTTGTGTCAAATGATTTTGTGGAGTGTGTTGTGAATTTTGTCAACTGCCAGGATGTGTGGGTAGGCAGCTTATACTTAGAAAGTAAAATTCTTACTACAGCTGTAGCTCTGCTAAAAGTACATGGTTTCTGGCTAACCCAGAATCTGCACAGAACATACAGAAAGGGAATCTATAGATACTGATGCAGGATCCTGTTGCAAAAGAGTGAGATGAGGATTACCCTAGTGGAGTAATTTGGATTAATGAGTTGTGTCCAGTAGTAACATTGGCTTGCAGATAATAACCAGGCAGTCCAACTGCCTTGATGCCAGCAATTGGTGAGTGCACGATCCTGTTAGTCAAAGGGATTGGGTAAACAATCGTCAAACCAAGATGAGTTTAAGCTGCTTATGAAATTGTGCTTGAGCACATCTGGTTGACTTCATCTGAGGGGGTGAGGGAGGGCTTCTGCAGTCCCGTTACCTGGCAGAGCTGTGAGGGCATCAGGTTACCGGCCATGTACGGTGGTTGTTGGTGATGTGGCTGTGATCTAAGGACAGAGGTGAGATTTGCAGTTCTACTTTTGTAACGTCATTGCGGAAGCTGTGAGATTAAATGTTTGCTTATGTTTAGACTGATTCTGCAGTATAAATTACAGGTGATTTTTTTGTTGTTGTTTCACTCCAGTCTTGTGAAAATGCCATTGTTTGCTGGAAGCCTGGCAAGATGGAAGATGATATAGATAAAATCAAGCCCAGCGAGTCAAATGTAACCATTCTTGGGAGATTTGATTATAGCCAGTGTGACATATGGTACATGAGATTTTCAATGGATTTCTGGCAAAAGGTATGTGTCAGCTTTGACTTTGCTGTATTTGAAGATGCGTAGCTTTTAATTGATTCCATATTTATGGGCATAGGAAAAATCTTGGTTCATGTGATGTTTGAGAAACAGAATGGTGTGCTGTAAGGGGCTTTATATGAACCTGCAGGAGCTCCAGATTTTTCAGTGTGGGTTCTGCCTGGTAGAAAAAAATTCCACCAAATAAATATTTTTTTTCCACCAAAAATATGTTTACTGATGTCTTCCTCCCCTCTCTGCAGAGATTGATAAAATGGAAGAAAGGAAGCAAATTCTACAGCCTTTCTGACTCCTTCAGCAAACTCATTAAGTCATTTATGTTTAAACATTTACACACAATTTATCAGCTTTAGAGCCTTTATAAAATTCTGACTTTATTCTTTGATGGAGTATTTTAAAGCTTCTCTATCCTCTGCTTTCTTTTTAAGATGCTTGCTCTGGGCAATCAGGTTGGCAAACTTTATGTTTGGGATTTAGAAATAGAGGATCCACATAAAGCCAAGTGAGTACTTTATTTTGTTTTTGCTATGACAAGGAGTTGGGGTACTTTTCTTTTTCCTTTCCTGATAACTAGAGAAATTCTTTAACAGTTCTACTTATTTTCCATTATAACTACTAGAGAAATAAACACTGTGAGCCCCTGAAGGTTAATGTTTATTATATCTCACTGATTTATAATTTATATTACAGTAACGCCAAGAGTCCCCAGTCGGATTCTGCTGGCTACCATGTGTAGATATAGTAAAAGACAATTTATTTCTCACAGAGCTTACAAACTAATTGAGTGGAAATTTTGCAAAGCTGTTAGAAGAAGATGTGCTAGGTGGGTGTAGCACATGACAAAGGTGAGATAGGTGACAGGACCAGAGTAAAAAATGAGAGTGTAAAGGTGAGCTATGAGCACCCTGTGGACAAAACACTGTGGCTTTCCAGTTCCTCACCTGTGTTGCCAGGCAATTTTACAGTATGTCTCTTAAAGACATGCAGATGCATATGTATGTGTGTAAACGTACAAATACAAAAATCCCCTAAACCCAAAAAACGGCCCTGAACAAACTCAGTCCCAAAAAACATTGTATATAAAATGGATATACACGGTATATATAAATACTTTATGCATTTTATTTTTATATACCCTATATAATATATTATATACCTCTATATATTTATATATATAATCCATGTAAATATGTGTGTATGAATACATTAATATATGAAGTTCCTGAAAGTGCTGCAGTCTTTAATCACCCGATTTTGATATTTTATTCCTAACCCTGGGAAATAACACTGATT
This sequence comes from Dryoscopus gambensis, assembly GCA_013389985.1. NCBI lineage: Eukaryota > Metazoa > Chordata > Aves > Passeriformes > Malaconotidae > Dryoscopus > Dryoscopus gambensis. The sequence goes on from WEIT01000077.1 coordinate 50,639, forward strand.
ATGAAGTCATAAATAATGGGATTTGATAAGCTTTCAATCTTTGCTTCACTAAAAATTGGGTGGATGAGAAACAACTGTGGGCAAACAGGAAACTCTGCTTTCCCAAGTCCACATTTGGAATACAAAATACACCATGAAGGCCATAATCCTGTTGCCTTCAATTCCTCCTAGGTCACATCAGTAAGGGATTGCTGAAACAGTACTCCATAATGTAGTAGGAAGATTTAACATTGCAGCTGAAGAATTTTCTTTTCTTTCTAGGTGTACAACTCTTACTCATCCTAAATGTGTTGCTGCCATCCGACAGACCAGCTTTAGCAGGGATAGCAGTATCCTTATAGCTGTGTGTGATGATGCCAGTATCTGGCGCTGGGACAGATTACGATAAAGTACTTTTTCTTAATTCATAGTAGAAAATATATTTTCAAATTATAATATAGTCTGTTAACTTGCTAGTACAGTAGATGCATTTAGTGTAGACTTTCTCAAAGGTTCGGCAGGCTGGAGCTGGACTTAGTGATGTTTACATTCTGTGTATTGTTCTGCTTGAAATTGCTGCTTTTAATAAAAAGAAGTATTTTTGTAAAGTTTTCTGAATTGTCCATTTTAATTATTTCCCACAACGAGTTTTCACTTATGGCCTAGGAAATTTCTTTGAGTAGAGCCATCACATGAATGTACGACATCTTGCTAGAAATTTGGTATATTTATGCTTGCAGTTGTATTTTGTGCCTTCTGTAACTGAAAACCTGATGAAGCTATTATTCAGGGACAACACAAAGGAAATGCTACTCTTAAGAATATAATATAAATAATTGTTAAACAATTTCTAAAAATATTTTGAACTCATTCCTTAAATTAGTTGCAGATTGAAATTGATTTCATTTTTAGTAATCTCAAATTGGAATTTGCTTCTCACCATATCTATTAGTGACTATGGGGGATAAAACATTACTGGCTTTGTTTTGTGGATCACATTGTTCAGTTGTTTGAATTCTGACTGTCAAGTTACTGCCTTTATCTAAAAGTTAGTTATTAGAAATATATTTTAATTGCCTCTATTGTCATTATTCCCAAATAGCCTCCTCAATGTTTTTACTTGCCTTAGGAATAATGGATTCTAAAATCAATGCTATTTCATATAGGTTTAAAATGTGTACAGTTAATAAAAATGAAGGGGGAAAAATGGATAAGATGGCAGAAATTATTAGCAGTGATAATCTGTGTTCAAAACACTTCTGTGTGTCTTGTCAGCAGGTAGCAGAAATGCTCATGTCTGTGTTACAAAAGTGGTCAAGTGCATTGTTCAGTAGCTGTGTGTACTTGAATGAGAAAGAAAGTAAATAACGTTTATTGAGGCTGAACCATTTCCATACTTTTTTTTTCCCCTACAGTGCCCTTATCCTTCAACTTAACATGTTACTTAAGAAGAAGGTATTTAATTATGATGTAAATACAAGCACACTGTCGCTGTCAGTATAATGGTGCCTCTCTGATCAGTAGATTAAGTGTCCTGTCTGCTCTGACTTCTTATCTTTCAGGTTATTGCTTTTTTTCTGTTTGTTACAGGTTGGGAAGCTTGTAAATGCTCTGCTTAGATAAACTACCTGTTCAGCTGGAAGTAATATGACTGAACCAGTTTTGATTTGTGTCCTTGGGAACCTGAAAAAAACAAAGGCCAGAACTGACAAGTAGTTTACAAATCTTAGTCCGTCATAGATGATTGTTTTCCTTTTTTTTTT
>WEIT01000080.1:7521-21700 GCA_013389985.1 Dryoscopus gambensis
GGTAACTGGGATGAACCTTTATTACAACTTAATAGGGGGAAAAACAGAACATACCAACTGGAAATAAAACTAATTTTTCCACACTACCACATATGTATACATATTTATTTATACAAATAGGTACATAGGAACACAAATTAACTTTGGAGAAGCTGGATGAAACACCAGACAATAGGCAGACAGATTTCACGGCTGATGGGAAGACTTTTCCCTCTAGCTCTGAATCAGTTGGAGTTTGTTAGAGCATAAACACCCCATCTATTTTCAGGGTGAGAATGAAGACTGGAGGGTGGAAAGAAAACTTGCAAACATGAAAAAATGAAATGAGGTTGACCAAAAGAGAATAAAAGTCTGGGGTAAACTTCAAACTTTCTGTCCCATCAAGCGTACAAGACACACTTGCTCCAGGCCTCTCTGTCTGTTGCTGGAGATTTTGGAAGCATTACAGCCTGAGGTAAAATCTTTCAGCAGGATGAACAGTCACTGAGTAATTCTCTTTCAGGTTTGCCAGCCAGACAGATTTGCTTTCAGCAATGTGTACAGGGATCTCTAACTTACCTGTGATTGTTTCTAGCTCTTCAGCTTCACAGTTTTCCTTTTAGCAGCTGGACCTCTCTCATTTGAATTTCAGCCTAATTAGGCAACAAGATTTTGGCAAGCTGTGTCCATTCCGAATATTGCAAATAGGCCTTAGTGTATTGCAGAAGCCTGTCCAAGTCAAAGAAAAGAGTATCTGCTGTATTTTCTTTACTGAAAATTTTATAGGCTTCTACATGTTCTTAAGCTTGTCTTACTACATCACCCCAAGTCTCTTAGCTTGAAATCTGCTGGTCAGCTTTGTGCTTCTGGAAGCCTTGTTGAACATCTGGGCAGGAAATGAGCTTGATCATTTTAAAATATTCACTTTCCAGAGAAAAATCAAAATCTGAATGGGTTTAGAGACATTCAGGGTAGCTGAAAATTAGAATCCAGGTGGTGACGGATGATCCATAATATTGATCTCGCTGTACCAGCAGCACCTTCTGCAGACTTTGGATCAAGTTTGTGCCAAAATTCTCTTTGGACAGTGCACAATACTGAAGGTGGATAGATGCAGAGTATAGCAAGAAAATGGCATCAGGAGGCCAGTTAGGATGTGTCTGTGATAGCTTACTGGAGAAGGTTCTTTCTCGAGGAAAAGTGTGTTTCTCAAAACAAAGGAATGTTAGTCAATCAAATGAACAGCTAAACACTATTATGTGGCCTTTGATAAAACATTTCATTACAATGTGTTCCAAACAAGATGCTGAGATTTACCCAAAGGAAAACCAGCCAAAAAATAATGGCTTTGAGATTTACATTAATAGATTTGGATTTTATTCATAATTAAAGAATGAGATGGAGATCCTTTTCAACTGCAACTGTTAGCAGAAGAAATAAAACATCTTTTGCATAATTTATTACCTTCTATTATTAGTCTTTAATATTAGTCTGTTTTTTTTAAAAAGAATCAGCTTGTATTTGCCCAAGCAAGAGTATAATACAGCAAGTGTATAATATCACAGAGTGTATGCCTTTCCTTAGAAAAGCTTTATTTTTTTTTTTGCAAATACTGTGAGTTAACCATAGTAATCTAATCAGTCTGTTGGCCACTTTATCCTATCCAAGATTCTAAAACTCCTGTCCCTTAAAACCCTGCCTCATTAACCTGTCACATTTGCATATAAGGGAGCCCATCAGTGCATGCAGCTCAAAATAAGAATCACATTTTCATGACAGATCATTCAGAGCAAGTATTTCAGTACAGTAAGTGGGAATACAGACAAACAACCTCAGAGTACCCAGGAGGGAGAGCTGGAACAGCTGTAACTTGATTATTAAAAAAATAAAATTTAATGGGTATAGAAACATAAAACCCACAAAGGCTAGAGTTTCTTTATGCATAAACAAACATTGGCAGCCTTGATGATAATGAATGGCCTTCCATGCCTAATCTGTTCTGTTTAACAGGTGGTATTTCATACTCAGGCTTCATGAATGGGATAATTTTCTTGTTAAAGAAAATAGATATTATCTTAAAAAATAAGTGCTGCTTCCATGCATAACTGCCTTAGTAGGCTGAGCAGCAGGGGGCAAATCCTATCACTATCAGTGCAATGCACATTGACCTGCCTGGTGTCTGAGAAAGGCTGACATGGGCTGCATAAAGGAAAGTTTCCGAGTGGGCAGCTTCTTAACGTTTTCAGGTAGGTGTTCAGCAGCAGCCTAATCTTGTGATGCAGATGGCCAAGTCTTCATCCAAGAACACTGTCTTTTAACTGGATGGGATTAGAAGAAATACAGAACAAATTTTAAAGTCGTTTGCAGTATGACACCATCTGTAAATCCAAACTAAAACTCAGAAATGTTTTGTTGACAAACGTATTGGAAAAGAGTCAGTCTCTTTCCCAGAAAGTTTAGTTCCTGAATTAGCAGGAAAAAGGATAAGAAAAAATATTTGGTGCATTTTGCAGGTGCAAGAAATATGTGCACAACTGAAGCCAGATCCACTGAATGCTCACCTTGCCTTGTAACAGCAGAACACTCTTTTCTTCCCAGCTGTACTAGGTGCTGTATTTTAAAGGTAATGATTGTCTACTATGCAGATTTAGACTCAAAAGCTTCACAGAACTGTGTTTAGAGCTCAAATAGTAAGCAGTTTAACCAAAAGAATCACCCATCTACTTGTTTCCAAGTTTCAGATGCCTCAAAACATTTTTCTGAGAGGTCCACTCTTGTGACTACTGATTTATATAAATATTCACAACTTCTGAAAAAGACTATCAGGAGGAAATATTCTTTTTATTTCATGTTTCTTTGCTGTCTGCTCTCTGACAAGCAATAACATCATGCTTGGAAAGCTCAGCGATCCCCCAAATACCCAGGTAATCCCATGAACTGGTTGAAATTGGCCACATGATCCTCCCACAGTGGTAGTTGACATTCATAAAGGTCTTGCAAGTCCATCAGCCGGCACTCAGCCAGCTTCTGATGCCAGAGCCCCTTCCCCTTTAACACTTCCCTGTCACAACACCACCCACCCACCCAACCCTGTTTACAAGGTCTTTTGCTGCAGAAAAAATGGAGTGGGCAATCCCAACCGTTGCTAATAAAGATACTTGGAGGGACGTGCCAGAGCAACCAGTTGCTTCTGTTATCCATCACTGAGCTCGTTGGCTTTAGCTAATCTTCTGCGTTAAAACTGCTGATGAAAACCCAGCAGTTGCCAGGGAATAAGCATTAGGAGGAAAGCTGAGCAGTTTTACGCCATGTGTTTAAAAATAAGGAGAAACTTGGACAGAACCATGCATTTGTAACAGAAACTCCTAGACTGCAGAGATGGCACACGAGTGCATCATGCATGTGCCACAGCAGCAGTTTTGTCAGAAACTGCATTATTTCTCAGGAGAGGAAGGTGAAGAAACACCTTTTTCCAAGGGCATTAAGAGAAGTGGTGATTCAACTTGACATAAATAGGTAGAATAAAATCAGAGATTGTTCATTAGTAAAGTGACCATTAGCAGAAATCAATTGCTGCCCAGTCTGTATTTTCACTGCAAACTTATCTGATTCTAGTAATGGGAAGGGGGCTGAAAACTTAAGTGCTCCTGCTGATTTGAAACCCAGAAGTCTAAAGTAATTGAAAATAAACAAATACTGTCATTAGCTGATTGTTGGGGGTTTTTTTCCTAGTTCAAACCTGAAACACTGGTTTTCTAATTTGGCTGGAATGTCAATGGATTGGCAGGAGGGAAAAGAAAAAAAATAAAATCAGAAGATAGCATAAGCCTATTCTTAGTGGAAGTCATTCATGATTTCAGGTATCACCAATGTATCAATTGTAGTCTTCCTTCATAATAAAGTTAGATCCAGTTTCCTTGGTAATCTACTAAACATAGAAGCTATACAGTATTCCAGCAGATATCTTTTAGCTTTTGGACTTGCTTAGAAAAGGGTGGAGAAAAGAAATGTGGGGGGAATTTTTAAAATTCATAATGAATAAGTGCTAACTTCTAAAGAGAAGATATTACTTTTGCATTCCTTACTATTGGTGGAGAAAGTGCTTTTTGCTTTATCTTTTATGTTACCCTTCCAGATCAAACAATTCATGGGAGAAAAAAAGGTTCTATTAAGCAAAACTGCCTCTTGCTTCTAAGAAATGCACAAAGACTGTGAAAGGAAAGCTAGACTTTTACCTTTTTCTCTCCTCTTTACATTGTCAGAAATGAAATTTTGATTACCATGAAAATGACAAACTTTCATACCAGAAGAAGTATAATTGTGTGCTTTTGAATTTTGGTAGAAAAGAAAACATAATAGGTTTTTACACCCACTTAAAAATCACTTTCTTTCCATACCTCCACACACACACACAAGTGAACACATACAGATTTTTCCTGTTCTTTCCCTCAGTCAGATTAAGGGATATAGTTTCTGCTTCTCACCCAGTTTTTCACATGATCCACTGTGACCTGTACTTTAAGGATGGAGAAGGCCACAACTTCATCTCTTGCTTTACCAATGCTATGAAAGCAGCTGATACACGACGGTCCCAAAGGCACAGAGGGAACTTCAGCACTTCCCAACAGAGCAGTTCATAACAGCCAGTGATCCCCCAGCTCCCTTCACTTTCAGGAGACTACAGATAATCTCCCTGAGCCATCAAATCAATATCTCCTGCTCCTCAGTGCCAGTTTCACACCAGAGTGTGTATGTGCAGCGAGGGTCTAGGAGGTTATTGCCAATTTCAAGCTAGAAAAGTCTAATTAATTCATCTCTGAGACCACAATGTAAATTAAGGACTGGCTCTGTTTGACTCTACAGGATGTTCTCACAGCTGTCTCCCCTTTCCCAATCTGTTTCACCTCAGAACAAGAGAAGTGCAAGGCTAGCCAGTGTGCATGCTGAATTATGCATTCAAATTCCTTGTGCTTAAAACTCTAAAAAAACCCTTAATGTCCTAATTAATCCAGAAACTGCACAATGCATCTCCCCAAATCTCAACTTCCAGATTGCTCTCTCTTTGAATGAGCCAGCAGTGTGACAGTAAACATAACTAAGATGGCAAGAAATTTGGTGATATGATAACTTCTAACCCATTTAAATCATCTCATTAGATATTGGTCAGGGAAATGTCTTGGCATAGGAGACCACAGGAAGCACCCACTAGGATAAAAGAAATACCAATATGTATTCCCCATGTGTGTCTGTGATAGGAAAACAGACTTTAGCTAAATTCTGTGGTGCCCCATCGGTCTTACCAGATACAGAGAAATGCAGAGGTCATGCTCTTTAGAGAGGTAACAGCCATTTTTAAAAAAAAGATATGTGACGTCTTTGCTTCAGAACAAAGTTGAAAGTTGGAAATCCAAGACAGGAAAATTCCCTAGATTTTTCTCATTTTTTTTTCACACAAAATTACTAAGATTTTTTTTCAAAATAATGTTTTATTTATTATTTTGTTGATTTCTACCAGACACAAGAATGACTGTCCTATATCAGAGCATATTCTGAAACTGAAAAGATCATTCCAAAAGGAGAAACATATTTTTTATTTTGTTAAAAAAATTAAATGATACACTTATGTAAAGATTTGCCCCCTACAATGGATCTGTATGCTGTGTTACTTTGGCTGTTCAAATTTGGCGAAGAGTGGGGACAGAAGGCAAATTGTTCCAACTGAAATAAATAAAATTCTATCCAGAATTTTCATTTTATGGGTATCACTCCCTCTTTCCTAACACTTGTCTATACTAGGATAAAAAACAACCCAAAACTCAACAGTTTTCTGTCATTTATATCATGCATCGCACGCTTATGTGTGTTCAAAAATCATAGGATGGGTTGGAAAGTTTGTTGTGTGACGATGGCATCTGTAATTAGGATGAGAGTGTGAGCTCCATCTCAGAATGCTCAGCAGCTGTAATGAACCAGCCCTAATATATCCCTGTCTGTCTTGGCATCAGATCTGAAGGTGGCCTCATTCCCAGCAAGTCCCAAGGGAAGAAAGTGACACCACGAGTTGCACCCTGCAAGGCAACACTTTGCACTTGCAGGAGGGGCGTTTGCACAGCGCTGCTTTGCTCAGATCCAGTGCTTCCTCCACACATCAGGCCTGTCCTGAGAACCACAGCCTCAGATGGGCCCTCAGATCACACCTTCACAGAGGCAATAGTCTTTTTCTCTTCCAGGATTTCTGCTGCCAGCTACCCAACCCTTTTGGAAGGCTTCTGGAAAAAAATACTTTGATATTTTGTTGTTGCAAGCTGAATAGGCTGTTAGAGGGCACCTTCCCCAAACACAGCTGTCTCTGGAGCCTTCTGCCGTGAGATCTTTGGCAGCTGGGTGCTTGGCTTGGCTGTCATGATATCCCCCACATGACAGTGTAGCACCCACTACATGACTGCACATTAAAGGTATTTGTTACATTTATTTTCCTGACAATTTCTCAATAATATATATTATGTGGCATAATAATTGAGTTCCATGTGCCAAATTTCTGGGTATCTGATGAAATGAGATTGCTTCCAAAAGGGCAGCTTGTAGAGGAAAGGGACTAGAATCAGACTGAACTTCTTGGCTGATTCTAATCCTGAACTGCCTCTGCTCCCCCAACACATGCCTGAGTTACTGAAGCCATTTTCTCACTCTACATTCTTACCTTTCGTAATATCTTTCAAGGTTTTTTCCTCACAAGAGGAAAAAAATCTGAGTTATTCTAGAGAAAATAAAGGTGGGCATGCTTTGTTATCCGTGGGAGCTGGCATAATGGGAGACAGAGTGGGAAATTAGCTGTGAATGCAAGAAAACCAAAAGAAAAATAGACCGTCCACGATGAAGATGAGAAATCACCACAGTTAAGTACTGAAACTCAACATTTATCCAGCGTTACTGCTGATTTTGTTTCATTTTTTTTAAACTTGGATTTCTTTTAACCATTGTTTCAAACTCAAAGTAGTTTATTAGAGAATTGCAAACATGCTCTTGGGTTTCCAGCCTGTCTGTAGCAATTAACTTGGACAGCAGAGTCAGGGCCAGAACAGGAGTCCCTGGTGACCACCTGAACCCGTCTCTCTTATCCCATTCAGATGTTAATGGGGTGCACAGGACGCTAATCTGCACTCCGATATCATGTTAGCAAATCAAAATGCCTTGTGACAAAAAGAATACCCCATGGTATTAGTGACTTTCTGAAATGTCTCATTAGATCTTCGTAGCTGTGTAAATTAAACAGGGTCACGTTTGGCAGAAGCAGACGTGGCTCCCCTGAATGCTGATTGCCTTCAGTTGCAGAAGCAAGGCTGGAATGGAGCATCTTTGCAGCCATTTTTCTGGTTCCAGCGCAGTCTTATCTGGGTCAGAGAGGTACATGCATGCACTAAACATGTGTGTGAAGGGGCTGGAGCACAAGTCTGATGAGGAGCAGATGAGGGAGCTGTTTAGGAGTAAACAACAGTTGGGATTGTTTAGCCTGAAGTTCTTTAGGAGTAAATGAGGTTCAAGGGTGACCTTATCACTCTCTACAGCTCCCTAAAAGGGGGGTATAGCCAGGTGGACATCAGTCTCTTCTCCAAGTAACGAGTGATAGGACCAGATGAAACAGCCTAAAGTTGAATGAGGGGCCATTTAGAATGGCTATAAGGACAAAATTCTTCACTAAAAGGGTGGTCAGANTTTAGGAGTAAACAACAGTTGGGATTGTTTAGCCTGAAGTTCTTTAGGAGTAAATGAGGTTCAAGGGTGACCTTATCACTCTCTACAGCTCCCTAAAAGGGGGGTATAGCCAGGTGGACATCAGTCTCTTCTCCAAGTAACAAGTGATAGGACCAGATGAAACAGCCTAAAGTTGAATGAGGGGCCATTTAGAATGGCTGTAAGGACAAAATTCTTCACTAAAAGGGTGGTCAGAGTGGAGCAGGCCACCCGGGGAAGTGGTAGAATCACCATCCCTGGAAGTTTTCAAAAGGCATTCGGATGTGGCACTCAGGGACATGGTTTAGTGGGGAACATGGACTGGTTGGACTTGATGATTTTATGTTTTTTTCCAACCTTAAAGATTCTATTTGGTTCTATGATGGAAGAAACTTAGGGAAGAAGTGAAACAATAAGAAAGTGTTCTGGATGAAAGAGAAGGCCCCTAACACTTTCCCCCCATCCTTTTCAGAGTTCTGCCATGACCCTTTAAACCAGTCATGTCTTGTTTTCCTAATTTCTCCCAGTCAGATTAGTCTCTCTACAAGTCTTGACAACTCATTTTTCAGTGCACATCCCCCTCATATTTTATTTACCCATCTAGTTAAGTGTCTGTTTCGACGGTTAAATATTCTCTCCTTGTCAAAGCAATATTAATAAATTCTCAGAGAGACCAGGTTGATTTCAATATTCTGAACTTATCCTGGCAGACCAACCTAATCTTGATGTGCATCACAAAGTGCTTCCAGTTCCAGGACCATGAAAGGGGTGAGGGAACAGCTGGAATTGCAACCACTAATTCAGAACCATCCTAAGTAGATTTTGACCAGAATCTCTTGCAGAATTGAAAAGCAAGAGAAATACATCAGAGATTGGGCTACAGGTAGGAAAAGGGTCAGAGTGAGCCTAGGGAATGGTTTAAAGAATGTATCAGAGAGCACCCAAAAGCAAAGGGAGGATGAATTCAGTCACAAGGTGGAGACTGGGAGTCAAAAGAAAGGATAGGTAGAAAGGATGGTGCAAACTCCTGTGTGACGCCTTCACCCTCTCCTCCTCTTTCTAGTGCCTTAAAAGTGATCTACAAACAGCCATAAAAAGGAACAGCTTATGAACACTTGTACATTACTTCAACTTATGTAAGCATGTGTTTCTTATCTTAAAGACACAAGTTCAGTCCCCTGATAACATCCCATTATTGTGATATGGGAAAATGCAATGTTTTTATTGCCTACATAGGCTTCTGCAGCAGGGAATGTATTCTAACAGGAGGAACTACAGCAGTTCCCATAACCACTTATCTCACACTGTCACAGTGCTTCTATTTCTATGGTCACATAGCTTCTCCCTCCCTTTCCGATGGAAAGAGCCTGGCCTGAGTAGCATGGTGAATTGCATGGTGTCGGTAGGCAGACATTTTTCATAACTCTCCATTTAGTAACCAAGGACTCCGCAAGGTGGGAGATAAAAAATTCCAGGGTTGGTCGATTACTGATGTCCTCCTACCAAGAAGGAAAGCAGCTCAGCAAGGTAAATGGTCCGGGGCCTTGGCTGCGGTGGTAAAGATAGAAGAGAAATGTATCAAGAAAAATGGGAGTGTCCTGCTGAAAATGGCTACCACAGCAGCAAGTCATCATGAAAGATGACTCCTTTCCTCTTGTCAACAAAATGAATGGTGCAGATGGCTCTGTTTAAAAAGGAGTTTGCACCACAGGATGAAATATTTTCCAGCTGAGAGACCCAATTAACAGAGGTGACCAAATCATTTAATATACTTTAAACATGGATCCTCTGTTTCCCTTTCAAAAGAGTTGACAGGTAATTAACTAAAATACCACTCATCATTTTCTATCAATGTAGATTGTGACATGGCAAAGTTCATGTTTTAAATTAGGGAATAGATTTAGACAGTGAGGTCATGATTTGCAGATCTACAGACCTACACATTCAGTACACCAGCTCAGGCAGGAATTCGGCTTGAAGGCTGAATCTGAATTTTGGGTTCTTCTTTTCAATGTAGAGTAAAGCTGTGAAATTCAAGTCAGTAGCAGAACTTTTACAGAGCTTTGTAGGTGCATGGATTCATCTGCCAGAGGAGGACCAGTTTTATTTCAAGCTCAGAATAAATGTAGGTATATTAATATATGAAAACAGCAACAGCTCTGAAATTTGCTTTACTGAACACTTTGCCAGAGTTTTACATGTTCAAATCTAATATGTGTAAGACTGGATTTTTTTACTAAAAGCAACTTGAGTTTGTCTTTAAGAATGTTCCTCAGAACTTCCCAGGCCTGAGCAATTCAAGCAAGATTTTCACATCTCCATGCATAAGGCAGGAAATTCGTGGAAAGATCAGCATAGTGGTCTCCTAGCCAGAGCTGTGAAGCTGCTGTGAAAGCTAGGAGATATTTGAGACAAACATGGAAAACATTTTCTAAAATAAAAGATAATTTCAGAATTTGGGAAGAGTCCCTACTGGCTTTTTAGTTTTGGGGTTTTTTTTGTAAAGTTAGCGCAGAATAGCTCGTATATCTGTCAAGACTAAACAATGAGGAGAATGCCCCAACCAAATACTACATATTATGTATCTGTCAGAAGCTTTGATTCCTTGAAACAAGTGAGCTTTCTCAGTGTTTTGATTAGCCAAATTTAGCTGTCTTTTTCTGATAGTGACATGGGAATCTCAGCAACTTCAGTTGACTCAGAAAAGTGCATTTAATACATTAAAGAAATGGCTTTCTTGGCAGCTGTTTTGTTTTGTTTTGTTTGTTGTTTTTTTATTATTTTTTTATTCAGAGCAGTACTTCAGGAAAGAACATAGGTGTAAAAGCAAGTACATGAATTGCACTTATGACTGTATGCAACAAAATAAAAAATCCTACTCATCTGCTGGACCTGGCACTTGCACAATGCCACCTAGGAAACTTGATACAGCATCAGTTCAGTGAAAGTGTCCCTGTACCTGGGACCCTTAACCTTCTGAGCAGCACGGCAGTGACATGAGATACAGTCTTTCACATGTGCATGGATGAGAAGTTCCAGTATACAAAGGATCTAGAACAGACCCATCTATTGCAGAAGTGCACAATGAGATCCATTTGATAGATCCAGCTTGCAGAAATCTAGACTAGGATTAAGTTATTGATCTTTACAGTGAGGGTGGTTAATAGTTAGATCAATTGTCAGAGGAAATACAGCAGCTTTTCCAGTGCTGAGTGTCTCTAAATCAAAACTAAGTGCTGAGAAAATTATACAGTCATAAGAACTAGAATCAGCAAAACATTTTCCACAAAAAATTAAAATGCCTGTTTTACATATAGTAGCTATAGCAGTCCTTTATGGTTTTAAAACACACAAATATTTAAGAGGAATCTAACTGCAGGCCCTTATTCAGCAGACGGAATATTTGAACTACACATTTTAACATTTGAATGGCCCATGTAGAGCTCTCATCTCCCTCAGCTTCTAAGCTAATGTGCTGCTCTTGCTTAATCCAAAGCAGTCATTCTGCTGGCTCTGGCCCAAACAAACTGCAAGGTATTTAGCAAACCAGCTCCCCTGATGTTCAGTTGGGTTTCAGTGTCCAGTTTCCTAAAGCCTATTAAAAACTTGATGGCTAAATTAACTTGCTGCCTATAATGGAGGAAAATAATGGAATAAATACTTCCAAATAAATAGTCCACATCACCAGCTTCTGATCTCTCTCACACTTTTTTCCTTTGCCATTCAAACAAAAATTAGAGGTCTGCAATAACAAACTCTGGAGTAGACAGTTCCTGGAAACAAGAAAGGACATCCCTGCTTGGTAATACTATTTCTCATCCCTATCAATGTAGCTTAAACGCATCTTGATCTTTTGCATTCACCCCATGGCCATTTAACTGCTATGAATTGTTACAAGTTGCTTCAGCAAGCCAAGTCTTCTAGAGGACTGTGTGTTGGCAAACATATTAAAGAAACTGCAGCATAGTCTGAAAGGCACTAGGCAGAAATAAAGGCAGAGGGAGGTCTGTGTTCAACTCCCTGGTTTGAAAATCTGTTGGCGCACAAACTTACAGTCAGCTCCCTGTAAATTTTCATTCAGACTGAAATCTGTCCAAAGCCAATCATGCAGAAGAATATTTGGCATAAGCAAAGGGGTTTCTGTCCACCCGTGAGGATTTCATTGTGAAAAGAAATGAACAAAAAATTCTACCAAAAAAAATGCAGCTACCGATGCATTAACTAGCAACATAAATAAAACTGAGGATAGAAGACAATGCCAGTCTCATTATGTCAGCGCTTCCTGATGATCAGGTCCTGAAATGAAAACTACTCCTTAATTACGTTCCTCTGCCTTGCACCAAAGCAAAATGTTGGATCTGAATCATTCTGAACTCAGCGTCTCCCCAAAATTTCAGGTGGTTTAACACTCCTTAGGGTGGTAGATGAAGAAAACCTTGCTGTGGTAGGAGAAGATCCATGAATGCAGTCACCATTTCCTGACACTGCAGGTAAAAGGACTCTTACAGTAAAACATTTTTCAGCTTCATCTGGCTACTTTTCTGGTCCCAGCTGTGCTATTGCAGCTGCTGTAATAAAAAGTGAATATATTGGGTGAAGATTTTTATTCCATAATATTGTATTCCAGCTCTAGTCTTGAACTATCAGTATTTAAAGTGGTACCTAACTGCAGCCCTGATGTTTGTTTTATGACAGCACAGCAAGTTTCCACCCATCAGCTGCCTTCAGATACCTTAACATACCCCTAGGGCCTTATAAAAGGCAGTACTTTCTTGAAGGTTGCTTATACTTTTAAGAATTTAACTGTACTATAATAAGTGCAAATTTTTATTTGATGTTGATCAACTGATGATAACATGAAAGTAAGACATTGTGTTACAACAACTAAACTTAGTCACAATCAACTTTCCTTCAGGTTCCACTTTTAACCATTGACAGGAACAGGATACTGAGGTGGAGGTGCCTTTGGTTCAAACAGTTTGGATATAGAGTGGCTAAATCACAGGCACATACCCTAAGACCACTTGTGAAATGGAGTATTAACTAGGAAAGGGGAAAAAGGAAACATAAATTATTGTAAAGTTGCTAACTATCCATCTGCTGATCCATCTTATCATTTGCAGTTCTCACTGCTGCAGGTCAGCTCTGGGCTAGAGATCTCAGTGCTTCACACTTGTGATCCTTCTGCAGACAGACTGTAGTGCTGTCTCCATCCTGCTGGTCAGGGCAGGGGGTTTGCTCTGTGCAAACAGATGGGTTAGAGATTTACTGGGCTTCAGTGAGACTGCTATTGCTGTTCTCTAACAGAATCTGTTAAAGAAGCATTAAGGCAAATGGCATGTGTTCTAGAGAGGAAAGTGGGGAAGGCAGTCATTTAACACTTGTTAAGAAAAATTCCCTTCCCTCCATGCTGCACCACTCTCTATATTCTGACTGCTAAACCTAGCACAAAAATCTTAAGAAAGTGTTTTGGCTCAATGGGAACTTCAATGCCCTACATACAAAGTAGGTCTATGATTTGAAACCCAGCTATGGAAGGCATCAAGTCTGCTGTCCCCAGCTCCCTCTCCTCTCATGTTTCTGAGGTCTCACCACCTCAAATATTTAGCTTAAATGGTGAGGGCACTCATTACAGAAATACTAGATTTATCCTACACAGGATCAGTATGGAAATACCGGCACTTTACCCTCTGCATGTTACACCTATACGAAGTAGTGGTCCAGGTTAGCAAGAGAAATTAATGGTCAACCATGGTTGGTGTTCAAAAAGCTCCAAATTTGTGTTTTCAGATGCTTCAACTTTTGCATTTTCAGATACTCTAGAACTCCCAGGTTGATAAGTCTGGCTGAGATACTCAACCTGGCTCCATCCCATTATGTTTAAATTCATTCCTCATCATTCTAAAAATCCACCAGCAGTCATCCAAAGAGGAGAAAAAATAAAATCATCCTCCATCAGCTTAGTGGAGAGAAAATCCTTTCTATCAGCTATAAAGACCACACTATCTGGGCATTTGTCACCATCACAGCACACTTAGGGGATTCAGAAGATATTGTTTCCCCCTTTATTTCATATTAGATCAGCTTTCAAAGGATTTGTGTTTAACAACCAAGAGGAATTCTTGGTGCCAGGGGCTGTATACATGCAAACTGTCATCCTGGAGAATGTACAAGTGAAGTATACCACAAAAAAAACAGCTGGAGAGAGTTTCAGATCTTTCATAATCTGGACATTGAGGTAGAATAAATTCACCTTCTTCATGCCTGTCAGTGAAGTGGCAGCACCCATGGATTTAGGGCAACTTCAGTTTGAAAATTGCTTTTTAACTCATTTATATTCTCAAACTTAGTAGACATGGTTTTTAAACCAGGTGGAAGAGCTCACTCTTAGGGGAAATTTCTAGCATGTATTTGAGGGGAACAAGCTCATTTTAGGCAGTGTTGAATTTCTCTCCCCCCATTCCCCTGG
>WEIT01000081.1:1344-17139 GCA_013389985.1 Dryoscopus gambensis
GGCATGTTAGTCACCTCTGAAATCACATTTCTTTGAACAGCTCGAGTAATAATAAATCAAGTGAATCTGTAAGTACATCATAAGTCAGAAAATTCTTGCCTTAAAGAACTAATTTCCACTCATTTCTGTACCATTCCCTCATTAAAATCACACAAAGCCTCTGCTCTCATGACTATGCAATTAACCAAGCAATATCTAATGGGGGAGAAATATTTTTTCATAAATGTTCACATTAGTGGAAAAATTACTACCACTAAAAAGCCCACCAGTGACTATGCATTTTACATTTACATACTGATACTTTTAGAATAGCTGTCTTGAGCTCAGGTTTTACGTCTTCTTTTCATGGTAAAATCTAGAACCACTGAGATCAGCGATGTCAAGAGTTCACTTACTGTGAAGATGGAAAGAATAGGTTTTTTTCTTCTTCCTTCTGTAAGTTGCACAGAAAAACATTTAAATGCATGTGGGGTTTTGCTGCCTTATGCTTTTTGTTTATATTCGCATGTGTGAATACACAGTAGGATGGCTCTATGCACATGAGGAACACTTATTCAAGTACAGCTGAATTTAAAACCCTACATTTTGTACTTACTTTTGAAAGTGATGGGGGAAGCAGTCATTCTTAGCTAGCATGGGACTAAGTTCTAGAAGCTAAATCCAAGCATCCATCAAAGAACTGTGCTCCCAGACAACTGTGCGGAGGGAAACAGTGCGTTTGGAACCAAACTGCCAAGGACACTCAAAACCAAAAAGCAGAACGCTTAACAAGCTGGACAGGCCATGATATCTTGTCCTGTAAACTTTTTAGACTTCCAAAAGGCTTCTATCCTCAATAAAACAAACTGAGATCTTCCAAAGGTTTGCAGGAGAGGCAACAGTGGTAGAAGAGCAGCTCAAGGACTAAGCAACTCACATGGAAAGGTGGAGGAACAACTTTATCCTTCTGGTCTGACCTATGCAGAACACAGATTTGGTTTTCTAAACGCTGCATGATGCCACTGGGCAGCCACACTAGTGTATTGTTCTGGGATGAGTACTACTGTCCTCCTCCTCTTCCTCCTCCTCCTCCTCTGCTTTTGACTAGAAATTTCATACTAGAGTTTACCATACAATGGAGAACACAGGGAATCAGGAGCTGCTGAGGGTTTTTTTCAGCTCAAGAAAATGTCACATGAAAGAGTAACAAAATATTTCTTAAAATTAGAAAGCCCTGAGGTATCTATAAAAGTGCACCTGTACATGCTATTAGCAATCTTGTATCTAAGAGGTTATTACACGCTGGCAGGAACTTCAGCATGCATGGCATTATCTGACACAGGCTCAGGGCCCATGGCCCACATATTACAGCTTTAGGAGTCACGCAGAGTATTGCTACATTTTAAGTGTGCAGCTTTGCTGTCTGATGCTCCTTCGATTTTTCTCAGTGACTCAGTGACTCTGAAATCAGACCAGAGAGAAAAAGAATCAAAGGATTTGAATCACCTCCTAATGAAGCAATAAAAAGACTGCACGAACCCCAGTAAAAGCTGAATCTGATCCATCCTCATATCTGTATTCTGTATTTTGTAAAACTCTGTGCTCTCATGGGGAAAACCTCCAGTTAAGCACAGACCAAGCTGTTTCTATGAAAATCACTGGGAACAGGATGGACCAGCAGACAGGAACTATTATCACACCAAATGGGTATTTCTCCTAATACACTGAAAAAGCTTTCTGGAAAAGCTGCTCTGAAGCTTCCTAAAATTCTGGCAACAATTTTAAGGGAACTTTTTTTCACAACCAGGCTGGTGGCACTCTCAAAAATACTTTGGAAGAGCAAGAGTATTTTTATAAAAAATGAGAATGTTTCCAAGTATAAGAATACAAATTATTTTAAAACATTTCAGGTGAGGATATCATGAGGCTGATTGACTCCAACATCAGGTAGTCTGCTTATGCATTAACACGTACTTACCGTACGTTTTCAGGAAGAAAAAATATTTAAAAAATCAAAAATATGTAAGATCTTGGCAATCAAAAAGAAAGGTTGGAGTGGCCAGTGAAGGGGTATCTTTATCTTTCCTCCTTATAATTTCTGCAAAAAAACCCACCAACTACTGCCATATGTGCTGGTGCATTCCTGAGACAGATGTTGGCCTTGTGCTCCTCAGACAGGGTGAAGTGGGGGACCTGACGAGCTGCCTTCACCAAGAACATTATTTTCAGAATTAGGCCCAGAAACTGTTGTTATAAACATATAATCAACCTCCAAAGTCCAGAAGCTACTGCTATAAATATATTATCAACCTCTAACAGCAGGTATCTAAGTCCTGTTATGAATTATTTAAAACAGTTCCTCAAAGCTCATAAATCTCCAATCATTCGTCTTCCAGACCAATCCCCACTTCAGATTAAGGCTACTTCCTAGTCCCCAAGAGGACTTCAGGACAAATGAAAAGCAGTAACTGATAAACTCTTGGTCTGAGGAGCAAGAGCCAGGAATTTCAGCCAGAAACTCACTGTGTTATACTCCCCCTACAGGCCAGTGACAGAAGCACCGTCACAGCATCATCCACTTTCCTAAGAGCCTCAGAAATACTTTGATTGCTTTAAATGGTTGACTTGTTAGCTTTCCTGTTCTCACGTTTTAACATCTGACAAGCCCTGCTTTATTTTCAGCTGAACACTTTTAGGTGCAGGCCCTGCACTACGCCAAACTTCCCACAGAGCACCAAGCACTCACAAATTCAGGCCACTAGACAAAAACCCTGTAATTTCAATTAGCTTAAAAGACAGTCTCCACCAGTGGGTTAGGAGTGCTACTCTTTCATGGAAGGACATCTTAAATGTGACAATCCTCTGCAGACATAAAGCTGAAGAAAAAAACTCAAAAACATTTAAAACAATTGAAATGTCTAAAAAATCTCTTTCGAAAGTCAAGTACTTCTGCAAGCATGAGAAACAATGAGGCCTGGTTCTCTACATTCATGTTTCTCATCCCTGACTGTTGTGACCAGAGCCTCTCTTCAGCTCAGGTGTTTAATAAAGGCTCATACACACCTGGATTCTCTGATGCCAACTATGGTTGAGCTCACACTGAAGTCTTTCTTAAAAGACAAATTAGAGGGTTTCTTCCCCCTCCTCATTCGTGTGAAACCTGGAGGAACATCATTACCCCTCTGCCAAATCTGACTGAAATCTGCCAGTAAACTTCAAACTTCCCAGAAGGAAAACTCAGTGGTCCGATACACACGAACAGACTGTGACCGCACAATCTCAGGTTTTCTGAGACAAACAAACTGAGAGCAGTATATAAAATTCTATTTGCCCTCTACAAGTCATTTTCCATCATCAATAATTCTTCAAAGGAAACATCTCCATTTGTGAAAGAAAAGGGAAAGGCAAAAAAGCACAGAAGTAGCTAAGCCATTAAAAGTTTGCAACAATTGTGCAAGACTGAAAAGAGAGACTTAAGACATGCTGGTGGTATTTAACAACATTCTGCGTGGCAGAGAGTGCTCTAATTTTCAGCATTGTAGCACACCTTAAATCCCAAAATGAATTCTCATCAGTGCATGCTTATTAAGCTGTGTTATTCAAGCCATCTTCTACCTTCACAGTTTATGTAATACAAGATATCTTCCAGGCAAAACTTAAATCCACAACACTGTGTAGATCGAGAACTCAATTAGCTGTGTCTCTTAAAACTCATTTTCCTCCTCCTCTTCTATTCATGTTTCTGACACACGAGCTGGAATAATTTTTAGAACTCCAATTTTGCAGCCCCCTCACTGCTGCTGCACCTCCCACTACTTTCTCAACAGGCTTTTCTTTAGTGAAAAAGTAAAATCAAAAGATCGGTTTTCAAAAGGAGAAACATCTGGCAACTGCAATTTCCATGACAATGTCTCGACTACA
The DNA here is from genome assembly GCA_013389985.1 of Dryoscopus gambensis. Classification (NCBI taxonomy): domain Eukaryota; kingdom Metazoa; phylum Chordata; class Aves; order Passeriformes; family Malaconotidae; genus Dryoscopus; species Dryoscopus gambensis. The sequence goes on from WEIT01000081.1 coordinate 5,245, forward strand.
GACAATTCCCAACCTAAGCCTTGTATTCAGAAGCTCACTGATGAATTTTGCAAGCACATCTCTTTTTATCCTCTCCTTGTAGAAAGCAAAGCACACAAATTCTAGACTATTTCAAATTAAGCAAATGTGGGATAAACTATTAACATTCTTAATCATATTTGAGATCTATTGATTCAAACACTCTACTGCATTTGTGTTTACCCTCCTGCAACTGGTGCTACACCCTTTGGATCCACAGACTTCCAATATTACTGGTTCCCAGGCTTCTCAGGTGCCTTTTGAACTGTGTATGTTCATATGGTGATTGCTGCTTCATCCATCTGTTGCCAAGTAGCATGGGGATACTTCTGACCCTGTAGCACTAACCAAGGGAATCTTCCTCTTCAGCTGGGATCTCAGTTCAGTAAATCATCCCCTTACGCTCAGGGGTTGTGATAAACACAGCTCTAGAAGGTTGGAGGCTGCAAATTTTCTCCTCAGATTTAGAAATCTGCAATTTCATGTCACGTCAGCAAAATTATCTTGCTGTTCTGTTGATTTACTAAGCAAGAAATCTTCTTTTACTACTAAATTATGTAAGTTATGTAAGCTTCCTATTGTTATGGACAGGGCAGACGCCTTTATTAAAGGTTTTAATAATTTATTAAAGAATTCAGCTCGATAGGGGGGTTCGGCACGGGTCGCCCTCATGCTGCCGCTTTCCGCCGCTCTCTGAGAAGATGCAGGAAGGTCCTTCCGTCCGTGGCTAGGGTGTAGCACAGCATGGGTCCCTCTGCCACCATCAGGTGCCGTCAGGTGTCCTCAGGAACACTTCCAGGAATGCACCCTGGAGTGCCTCCACAAATGCCTCAGGGATCCTTCCTGAGCACCTCCAGGAGCGCCTCCCACAGTGCCTTAGGAATTCCTGCCGGAGTGTCTCTAGGAAAGCCTCCCGAGCCTCTATCTGTCAGTTCCAGGGTCCAGGGGTCCATGTCCTTTACATACTTTTTAGCTCATGGAGACGGGGTAAAATCGGGATCGGGAGGCGTGTCCTCCTATCCCTTAACTTGGGGAGTCGTTCAGTCTCCCCCGACTTCATAATGGCTCGTTATTTTAAGGGTTATAATCTGTAAAAACACTCCCAGGGTGCAAGAGGCTCTCATTTACATGCCCCTTTCTTCTTAGCACGCAGACACGCCCACACTCTCATGTTCTTTGTGCTCGCATGGAGGACATGTGACTCTCCTGCAGCCAAGCCTGGCGAGTCCAGGCTGCAGCCGCCGCCATGGCGCAGTGCTGTAGAGCACGGTGCTGCCCCTTCTCCAGCTCCCATGGCGGAGCGAGCCCCCATCTCCGCCGCGGGAGCGCAGGGCTGCCTTACTGTCTCAAAGCCACGCCGCCATTGCTGCCCACGGCGGCGGTGTGGAGTGTATAAGCGCGCCAGTGCCTGGCCTGCTAGACACCGCCCCGCTCATCCTGACCGCCAGGCTGCCCCATCCCACAGAAGCCGTGCCCCAGACACAGCGGCAGGCACCGGCACAGAGCCACCAGCCTGCGCAGCAGGCAGGCGAAGGGCCCGGGCGGGCGGCGGCACATCGGGCCACTTAGCTCCTCACCCTCCGCCCTGCCGCCGCTCTGATCTGCGGGAGTGGCGGCATGCCAGCAATGGGTGGTGGCGGTGGTAGTGAATGCCTTCCTGACCTGGGACCGCCTGAGGCAGGGAGCGCCGCTATGCGCGGGCCCCCCCCACACCCTGCACCACGCGGGGCGGGGAGGCAGGATGTCCTCGGTGATGGCTGATCCCGGCGGCTGGCCTCTCCCGTGCCGCCGCGGGCAGGGAGCAGGAGCAGTCGCCGCCCTGGACAGTTGCCGCAGCAACGGATTGGGGGTAGCCGCGTTTGTGAGAACTCGTTTCTCACACTATGAAGCATGTAGGCATGATTAGTGCAACCTAACGTTTTTCCCCGCCGGTCTCTCATATCAAAGAATCAAGAATTGAAATTCTCAACCAGTAACTTCAACCCTCTGCAATTACATGTCATAGTTAAGTACTTAGTTACAGGATTCATACTATTTTTCTAATTATGGAAAACAATTTCTCTAAAACACATGAAGGATGCCATACTGCTCCTCACTGCTCTGTTCAGCCAGGTTTAGCTTTAGAAGACCAGCTACTTCTTGTCTTTAGAACAAGTGGCCATTTAATGCACATTTACAAAGCTGCAGATGACAGGATCATATATTATGTACTCGTAATTACATGATCACAGGTAATTCCTCTAAGAGCAGTCGGTAGTGCTCAGCCCGTGCCTGTCTGCCTCCACGAACTCCAGCAGAGCCTGACAGTGATTTAAGCGAAAGCAGAGCTGTTCCCTGACTCAGAGCACGATTTGCAACGCAGGTCATCCCACATAATCACACCTGAGCACAAAGTTTAGGTGCTTTGCACTTAATCAGCCAGTAGTGGCAGAACTAATGCTGCCGTGGTTGGCTGCTGAACGCGGTGTCTCCACCTTCCAACCACGAGATTAATGTCTCCATGTGATCCCAGGAGGGAAACACCGACCTACCCGTGCACATCCCATTACAAGATCCAACCAAGACTGTTCTAACAGGAAAAACATTTCTGAAAGGCTCAAAACTTGGCCTAACATTAAAGCTGATGTCAATATTCAAAGGTAGTTTTCTTTTATAGAAAACCATTCCTCTGGCAAACTTCCAGCTTTCAATTTCCAGTATTTTGAGAACTAAAGCTTTTCAGAGGAACACTGATTTTTTATTTTTTAAGTATTTTAATTAGGATTCTGAAGCATTTTCAAATTTTCTCCCCACACATTCTTATTCAGGTATTCCATGAAATTTTCAACCTCCTGTAGAATCAATCTGGAAATTTTCACACAGAATGGTTAAAATTTGAGAAAGTTACAAGCAGCTGGAAGTAGAGCTTTGAAAGAAAACACCTACAAATCCTAAACTAAAGCTGTCAACAGCACTTCAAAGTAGTATAATGCCTACAGCATCTCCAGATTATCTCAGCTCATAATAATCTTCTGAAAAGCTTTTTTAACAAGAGCTAGTTGGTTGCCTTGGAATCACAGCTAAGGGAGAGCGGGTCCTTCAGCCAGCCAATACCACGAGCAATTAGCACCCAGGAGTTTGTGTGAATGCTCTGTAGACCACACGTGCTGCATCCCCCTGGAAGAGTCAGAGCTTGTCATGTTCTAGTAACCATTTATGGCCCTAGAGGCAGACAAACAACTCTGTTGACACGTTTCTCATTCACTACTGTGGGCACTTAAAGCAAGTATTTTGTCTGCACTACTGCTTAACCAAATGCTGACTATTTTTTCTCAGATTGTGCCAAATTCTAAGGTAATGGACTGAATCCAGATTTCGGCTAGTACAGATGTCATGGTCATCATTTATTCTGAAGTCAGACTAATAACAAATTACATACAAACAGAAGTTCTCACGACAAAAGCTGTTCAGCAATTTCCCATTAGTAAAGTAAGAAATCAAAACCTTCTGTGGGGTACAGAAAGCCAAGTGGGTAAGTATAATCATATTCCCAAACTCTGCCAATCCTAACAGACTTTTACAGTTTCACTTTATGAAAATTTGTTCTAAATTCACAGATTGTTTCTCTCCCAAAGCACAGGACTTTTGTCATCAGGTTTGCACAACTGAACTATGTAACCCCCCAGAAGTGCAAACATCTCTGCTGGATGATGACAGTGACTGAAGATTCCAGTCCCTCACACGGTTTGGATAAAACTGCTTAGTTCCACCTTCACAGCTGCCCCCTACATTAGTGCATTTGATGTTCAGCACCTTTTAAAAAAAGAAGGTTATATTTCCCACTTTCGTAAAATGAGAATAATCATCACCATCACTCCTTTCACAGAAGGATAGCAAGATTTAATAGTGAAAATATTTGTACTATTTAGGCATCATTAATACCCTTTCATTTTGACAAAAACACAGCAGAGGCAGGTCAGTCAGCTCATCCTGATTTCCTGCTTCCACAGACCCTTCTCTGCAGCACAAGAACCAGGCCCCCGTGGAAGAAGTCAGAAAGGGAAGACGCTGCCCAGCCCACTGCCGCTGCAGCTGCCTCCAGGAAACACTGCCAGTCCAGAACGTCAGTGGCTGCAAGGACTGGATCCAGACCACAGCTCCTCTGCTCCATCCCAGTAATTTGGGAGTGTTCAGACTTAAAAGATCACGGTTCAGTTATCAAAGAGTGTATTGTAACAGAGCCCATGGGACAGGGCGAGGACAGCATTGCTTTTATGTTAACTAGAAAACATACAGCATAATACAGTCCCCACAGCAAGAGAAAGAATACAAGGAAAGGCTAAAAATAGGAGGGGTACTAGATTTAGCAAGGGATCACACTTAAATGTGCAGTGTTAATGTGGAAGAACTGGTACACAGCCTCAAGCATCTCTCCCACTTCCCATGTGTAGCCCTCTCTCATATGTGGCTCTCTTTACAAGTGTGTTAGAGTATTCTGCAGAAAAAGTGCGATTTTTTAGAAAGATAATTAAGGTAGTTACAATTATTGAAGGATCCCACGCAGACAAAGATCATGCAACAGGCTCTCTGGAACACATCTCGGGAGAGAGGCACTTCTTTGCAAAGACATGAGCACCCTCTGGTGCCCAAGGACAGGTTGAGCGCCTTATTTAAACCTTAAGAACTCACTTCTGCAATGATCAGTAAGAAGCCAACTCTGTTTGCCATCTCTTCCTAGTGCACCATGCCTCAAAATTAGTAACCTTGCAAGAGGAGGTCGAAATGACTAAATGGCAAAGCACAGATCACAACAGCCAGGGTGATGAAGTCCTTTCACACAGGAAAACTGAGACATATGGGCAGGTGGCCTTCCTCAATGCCCAGCCTCCAAAAATCCCAATGCCAATGTTTTTGAACCAGTATCAGAGCTGTCCACTCCAGGACAACTTGTAAGGGCCACCTCACAGAGTTCATCTCATCCGGGGAACATAACTCTAATAGGCATACAGCGTGAGAGAAAAAAAGAAGAATTTCTACCTCTTGTATGTGCTCATCTGATCAGAGATTAGAGATGCAAATACTTGCTAAGCCGTCATTCTTAGTATTAAATTGTGACAGTGTGTTCCAAAGCCCTGCTACACAAAATTTACTCCCTTTATCAAACCTAAAGTTGGTTTTCCTCTCCATGTTGCTGATTGGATTGCTCCACTCACACAACACTACTGAGTGACCTTGGTGTGTTGCTCAGGCACCAGGGCCTCCGGTTTCCATCTGTATAAGGACACAGGGAAACACAAAACAGTTTGGATGCATTAGGCCAAGCACAGTGCTTACTTCCAGGAAATAATACTTTTGGTGATTATTCCTGGCAGCTACAATTATGGGTAAAAGTCAGCGTTCATGGAAGAGCCCTCTTCAGACTTGGAGCAATAGGTGCTCCCTACTACCATTGCTTCTCACCAGCCAGCTCATGATTAACAGAGTATCCCACCTGGATATACTAGATCACCATAGGGTTCTAGAAAGTGACACTAAATGGGCAACTGAACAGCCCAAACCACTTCTGGGAGGGTCACTACTCCCTTGGCTTAAAGGAAACAGACACTATCAAACAGAAAAACCTAAAAGGTTCCATTTTTAGTGTTTAGCCACAGGCCACCAAAGCGGTCAGGGTCTGGAGAACAGGACACATCAGAGGAGGCTGGGGAACCTGAGCCTACCCAGATCAGAGAAAGGCTGAGGGTGACCCTACTGCTGTCTACAACTGCCTAACTGAAATACATCAAAAAGATGGATCCAGGCTTTTCCTGAACGTGCACAGCGATAGCAAAAAATGCAAAGGACACACGTGGAAACATGGAACATTTCGGTCACATACTAGAAAAAACAGAATTACCAAGAGGGTGGTCAAGCACTGGCACAGGATGCCCAGAGGAAGTGAGCAATCTCCATCTTGGGAGATGCTCAGGACTTGCCAGGACACCCCTGGAACAGCCTGGTCTGGTTAGACCTGTTCTGAGCAGGCTGGAGGTCCCTTCCAACCCAAATGATGATCCTATGATTCTAATTATAGCTTGGTGTCTCTTTGCCCAAAGGTAATGCTCATCCTTCCAAGCTGCTCCAGATCCTACATAGACCAGCTGGGTTCATGTATTAACAACAATCTAGATGTACTTTCAAAAAATGCAGAGCTCTGACAGTTGAGTGTAAATTTTATCCCTATCAAATCTGCCTGGAACATCTCTCTAAATAACCACTGCCTCTGTCATCAAATTCTATTATTTTTTACTGCTAACTGAAAGTTTGTAACTTTTCTTTATTCCTGGCACTGGTTCACTGAGTAATTCCTGAAGTTCTTGAGTTTCTGACAACACATATATTTTTAAAAAACCAACATACCATTAGGACAGACATGTCAGTTATCAAGATCTGTACCCACAACCCAAAGCATCTGGACAGACAGCTCTGGGTGACCAAGGGAGATTAGTATCAAACTTATCATCAGACAATGTTAGGTAACTTTGACTATCACAGTGTCACCTATTTGAGCTATTTCATCAGAAGAGCCATCAATGGATCTAAAATTACATTTTGGAGAGATGGTAATTTCTGCAAGCCAAAGCCAAGACTCAGCTACAGTAGAAGATAATTTATCCCATGGATTCTAAACCTGTCAACTTTTAATTTGTAGGGTGCTATTTTATAAAGCACATAATGTCATAAAGATGTCAGCATCAAACCCAAAACGAGCTCCAGGAACAAAGGAAAGTTATGGGGGTTTTCAAACAGTTTTCAGTTGCCTGACAGAATGCCAAAGAATCTGTTATTTTATCAGCTACATCTTCTGCAATGCACACAGCCTATCTGCTGCAAAAGTAAACTTCCACTGTTTGGAATCACCAGCTCAAGAAGAAACCATGACATACTCCTGATGCTCACAGGAAGACTCACTATGCAGTAACAGTTAGAGGCTACCTGACAGCATTTTGTTTATTTTCTCCTCATACTGCGTACACACTTTTTTTCCCCTGTGATGAAATGCTGCAAATAACAGTTGGCCATTAAGTACAGAGACTGGTCTTTGTGGTTGGTTCTGTCTTGTGCAAGCTTACAACTGACAGGATCAGGCCACTGTGCAGCTAAGAAAAATTCAGTGTAATCACCAGCTGGCTACTGAAACTGAGTCTTGTTTTAAGACCAAAGAAGCAAAACTTCTCAAGCATTAGGAAAGTGTCTTTTGTAGAGATATTGCATCTTTTCCTGGAAGAGTTTAAAATGCCTTTTTTTTTTTNCAACTGTTTTGCAACAGGAGGTATTCAATTTGAAAATTATGAAAAGTTATTTTATAAGCATGCACTTGTTCAGGTAAGTCTATCAGCAGGAAAGAGTTAAGTCTGTTTATATGATCAGTTCTGAATGACAGATCTTCACCAAAATTATTCCATTTTACCAGCTCATCCAGTATAGTTGAGATTACTGGATCCCAAATGAAACTCCTGTAAACCAATACAGCCCCATGAGCCGTTCTGCCTTTATAAAGTCTTCAGCTGAAAATCTGGAAAACCCAGGACTCACTATTGTCAAGTTCTAGAAATTCCTGGTTCATTTCCTAAGACCCATTTCCAAAAAAGAAAACAAGTATTTCCCACCGAAGAATCAAAGCACTTAAAAAAATTTCTCATTTTTCTTCCCGGTCTTGTCTAAACTGATGATTTCCAGGCTGATATTCTCCAAGCTGTGGGTTTTACTAATGAACTGATGATAATAATAATTACAGCAAACATGTAACACACAAGTTGTCAAGTTTCCTGCTGAAGTGAGCTGAACTGCTCATCCCTTAATATATTTAAGATTTTTGTCAAAATTACAAGACTGCAAGCTCTGGCAACCAGGAGAGTCAATTTCATATATATTTTCCCCTAACTTTGCAAAAAGAACTAAGGTAGTTGGACACTTAAATTCCATTAACCACATACTTCTACATCCACAAGACCAAAGCCAGACGGCATCAATTAGACAAGTCACCTGGCTTTTATGTGCCTTGATTTCTTTATGGACAAGAACGAAATAATTTGTCTGTCCTGTTGCTCAAAGACTTTGTAATGAAGAATGCAGCTGTCAGATTACAGGGGTAACAATAATTGTTTTAAAAGGTGGAGGTAAGGGAAATCACCTAACTGCACCTACGTGCAGTGTTTCCAGAGCAATCAGGCTCAGATCTGTGGCGTAGGGAGCCCACTGTTCTCTGGAAAAGGCTGCACTTCCGTATCTGAACACTTGCAAGTGTCAGAGCGCACCAAACTCATTAATTTAAAGAAACTAATGTTGTTAAGACCATGGACAAATACATCTCTGCATGTGATTACATGAAAGGTACCCTTGCAGGATAATAAAGCGTTCCAGCAGCCAAGAGGGAGAGCACATCTTGGGTGGAGAAAAGCAGGTTTCCATTTGGGAATTTACTGCTCACTGTCCACAGCAGCCATGTCTCACACAACTGCAAACCAGACACCAGAATGCACCAGAACTGATCTGAAATACTGCCATTCGATGACAAGGAGAGCTGTTCTCCACTGATTAGCAGCCTGTAAAGCCAAAGTTGGACAAATAACTGCAGGATATTTCAGAACATTTGTCCCTTTACCTCAGCTTCCACCACCACAGCGATGCGCCTGCCCAGTTTTACAAGGCACACAACCACTTCCAGTGCACTGCTTGCACATGAGTGGAGTACAGGGTCTGACACAAATATACTCCAAACTGATTCCACTGAAAGTTATTACCTTTTCCTTTCTGTGGCCACGACAGGACTTGTAACAGTTTTTTTTCTGAGTAGGTATGTATGTCAAAACTTAGGCAAGCTATATGATTAAGTGGAAGCAACATGGTACTAAAGGTTGGTCAAGCTTTCTAACTCAAAATTCATTACTTTCAGAGTTTAATTAAAATCCTGAGGCTAAAATCCCACTTGCAGATCAGTATTTGAATCCACCAGAAGTCATCTTTTGTATTTTGATTTTGCTCCTGTGAAAAGGTTTAAGATGGGTCAGGTGCATAAAGTCAGGGCATCCAACAGCCACATAACAGCCCTTTCCCAGGATCCTGTGTCCATACCTAACTGAGTAGCACTTGTTCCCAAACATCTATTTTCCCATCATCTTCCAGCTGCCAAATTCTTCTTAACGCATTTTAGCAAACTGTCAGGATTAAGGGTACATGAGAGGAAAAATTAGTGGGGTTTAAGTATAAAATAAACAAGCAGGACTCTGTAACATTTGAAAGGCCAGAGAAGAAAGGTTCCAGGGCACAGGAGAAGGACAAGAGAGGCAATGTTTGGGAAGATTACGGAACAAGTTATTAAGTAGCTGATCACTGAACAACAATATCTAGGACAACAATATAATAATAAAAAGCAGGTAACGTGAATTTGCCAAGAACAAATCTTCTTCTAACCCAGCGAGCAAGGGAGAAGCCACAGTTGTGACAAACAGGGAACTGATAAGACTTTTAAGCTGTCACCTGAGAAGCTGGCAAGCTGAGCAAGGCATTATGGCCTAAACTAAAGAGCAGTTACGTCTACCACATGAAGATGTAATTAGGAGTACTTCCCTTGCCAGCTGGGAGTCAGATGGTGTTCCACAATGATCTGCCATGCACCTGCTTCATTTCAGACTTTCCTTACCACACTGAAAATGAAACTGAGAAAGCATACTTCCAGAATCTGGGCTGACAGTTAAAGTGGGAAAGATTGCAAGCAGTTTAGAAGCAGAACTCAGAATGATCATGTGAAAATTCTGTAGAAATGAATGCAAAGTACTACAATAAAAATTCAAATACAAGGGGAGAAATCGGCCAGACAACAAAACCACAGGAAATCTGATAATCACGGTATGCTGCAGTGACAGTGAGAGTGCAAAACAGTTCAGGAAAAAATACGGTAAATTTGGCAGTATGAAGATCTAAACCATAAGAAACAAATATTTTGCTCCGTTTGGCAGCAGTGAAACACAATGAAGCTGGGAAGAAACCTACAGGTTAGACACCACATTTAGAGAAAACTGCAGGCAGAGTGGAAAATGGCTAAATTTTAAAACTGCAGGTACCCGTGATGCCTGAGACGGCCACCTAAAAAAACAGAGACTAGACAAGAGTAAGGGAATAAAGGTAGGTATTCATTTGAAAGGCCTTCAAAGGTGCACCCCGGGCAGGCCAAAGGCTCCACCCAAGATGGACCCCAGGTCACGCGGTCTTCACACTTTCATAAATTTGGTTCATTTGCATATCACAGCTAATTCTCCAATTATAACCTCAGTTAACGATGTAACTACCCCAAGTTTGCCCTCCTCTTCAGAGGCCTTCATTTACACATTTTGGGGCCTGGTGTCCCTGAGGGGGAAAGCTAGAGAGGTTTGTTATGTCTAACCAGCATGAGAGAACAGCCGCTAACAGGCCACAAGAAACTTCAGAGCTATCCACTAGGCAGTACAGGACTTGAAAAATATAAAAGTTAAAACTTAAGGCATCACCAGTAGGAAAATATTATGAGAACAAAATTTGTTTACTGAAGAAAAATGTGAAATGAGGAAAGAGCAAAGTTATAATCTTCAAGTACTTCTACACATAAAAGACAAAACAGACTATCTTTAACCTACCAAGGAGAGAACAAATAATCACTGGTATCATTTCCAGCACAGAATATAACAGGAAAAAGCCTCAGTGACCTACAAAAATCATCATGCAATGGAATTATGTCAACAGATCACGTAATTCCTATCACTGAAGGCTTTTCAAAAGAAATTAAACAAATATGCCATGAAACATTTTATTAGAGGTTGCTGTAAGTTTCCACACTGCTTCATTGAAGTTAACTTGGTGTCACCTCAGAAATAAAGAGAGGTTAGAGACATGTCAAACTCAGTGACAGTCAACTACAACAAAGCAAATGCTTTACCTAAGGTACAACTCACAAAGCAGGACTTCTGCCAACTTGAATAAATTCAACATGGGAATTGAAAATTAGTTTTACCTGGTTCAAACAAAACACTTGTAACCCCTGTATCTGAAAACCAACAGTGGCATTTCCATTTAAGTGGCAAATGCTGATCTTGACTTTATGTTCCAAAAGCAAGGTGCAAAATAAACTGCTGGGGAGGCTGGGGAAAATCTGAGGCGCTGGAGATGGGTATTAAGGGTGGACCCACCAGCAGATGCATCCGCCAGGCTACTGAATGTGTCTTGCATATGAGTTTGAGTACAAAATGCAACTCAAAGCTTTTTAAATTAGCTCTACAACATTGGGGTTTGCACACCATCTTGGGCAAAGGGGACTCAGTTGAGTTCCATTATAATCACAGAATATGCTGCGGTGAAGGGACCCACAAGGACTGTCGAGTCCAGCTCCCGGCCCTGCACGAGGCAGCCTCAAGAGTCACACCGTGTGCTTGAGAGCATTGTCCAAACGCTTCTCGAACTCTGTCAGGCTTGCTGCTGTGACCACTGCCCTGGGGATCCTGCTCCAGTGCCCAACCACCCTCTGGATGAAGAACCTTTCCCCGGTATTAAAATGCAAACTGGTTTTCTTTTATTATTGCCTCTGCAATGAAATCCTGTCGTCTGTCCTGCGTTACTACACAGTAGATCCAGTCAAGAATAAAGACTGTGGCACCTGAAACGTATTCCCTCCTCAAAATGCACCACTGCCTTCCCGCTAGGGCTCCCGAGTTCCTGGCCCAGCCTATGCCCTACTCCGGGGTGGCACCAGCAGCTCCCCAACAGCTGGGCACCACCGAGCCCGAACGGCCCCTTAAACACCCCCGGCTGCGCCCCACGAGCCCCTCAGCCAAGGGCCGGGCGCGTCCCGGCGGCGGCGCCTCCCGCCCGCGGCCCTGAGGAGATCTG
>WEIT01000081.1:22795-35026 GCA_013389985.1 Dryoscopus gambensis
TGATCTAGGCTCTGCATGGGGGAGGGGACAGAGCACAGCAGCTTAATCCTCAGGCTAAGCAGACAGATGATGGTCTGTAGTAGAAAAAAGGTGACTTTCAAACTGTCCACTTGCACTGCTGACTGGAGATTTCTTTTGCAGGGTGATGGCTGATGAGCTGACCAATACCAGAGCAGTTCTTCAGCGCCAAACCAGGGATGCACAAAGTGCAATCCAGGACTTGCTGAATGAACGTGATCAGTTCCGTCAAGAGATGATTGATACACAAAAGTATGATTTTTCTAATCCAGACTACCTCTGTGCAAACTTAATTTTTGTCAGTTTATTTTAGGCTAGAGGAGAATCAAATAACTTTCCGCTCTTCCAGTGAGATTCAACAAAAATCAGCTATGCTGATGTGTAGTACAGTCACTTTTCAGTCTTAGAGCTGAAAGAGCAAAAGTAATAGAATTCTTTCTTCATTCCCTAGAGGTCTGAGTTCTTAGGGGTAATAAACTGGAACTGACATCCCTCATATCCTCAGGCTTTCTCTCTTTAATCACTTACTGTCTTGACTTGAAGTCTTCTGTTTCCTTCCAGAATGTCAAAATACTGAAGAAGAGATTTTTCTACCTACATCGACTTTACAGTGTTTATTCTGCCAGATGTCAAATAAGTGTCAAATAAGTGCCCAGTACTAATGTCCTGTGTTAGTGACGCCTTGCCTTGGAGAACAGCTCATTTGTCTCCTTGTTCTTAAACACTTCTTTTGTCCATTTCTTTGGTTTAAGATTTAGCTTGTGCAGTAAGCCTTGGGAACAGATGATTCCTCTGGAGTATGCTGGGTGCTGATTATACAGTATAGAATACAAACCCCACTAACAGTGCTTCTTTCCTTTCTGCACAGGCTGCTGGAGGAGCTCATGGTTTCTCTTCAGTGGGGGAGACAACAGACATACTATCCTAGTGCCCAGCCTTACACTACAACAGAGCTAGCAGCTGTGAATTGTAAGCTAGCCAAAGCTGTAAGCTCACATCTTCTAGGAAATGTTGGCACTAACAGTCCAAAAAAGACTTCAACAACTGTGGAGTTTTGCAATACCCCTGCTGAGAAAATGGCTGAAAAGGTAAGAACTCTTGATACATGTTAATCTTTATATTACGGTTCTGCATAAATGGATATTTTGTTTCAACTTGGAAAAAAAATGAAATATGGCTTTTGAGCAGAAATCCTTCCTAGTTCTTAGAGAAGGAAAAAGTCCATTAAACTGTATAAAAATATTTTCAGTCTCAGTTTTTCCTTTTTTAGATGCTACATGTACTGGATCCAGCTGCACGTCCAGAAACATCAACAGAAGTTTCTTTTTCTGAGACTTCTCCATCTTCTTTCCTTTCCACAAAGAAAAGTATTGGAAGGTTTCACCCATATACAAGATATGAAGATGTAACCTTCAATTGTTGCAATCACTGTCAAGGAGAGCTGATAGCCCTGTAAAAGCCCAGCCAAGGCAGCTGCACATGCACTCTTTCTGAAGAACTACACTAGCTGATGTTCAGCAGGCTTCCCTTTGTCTTTTTTCCATAATGGGTGGGTTTAGCATTGGAAATTACGCAGTTTCTGCTTCTCTACCTCTTGAAGTTAGGGACTGACAGGATTTCCGTAGTCTCTGGGATACTTCTACTACTTCTCAATCTGGAAAGCTACTTATTTTCTTATACAAAGGCAAGACAAAAAAATCTTATGCTGGTCCAATTTGTAGAGCATAGAGATGCTCTTGAGTATTTAACGTTTACAGTCTTACTAGCAAATCTTAATGAATTTCCCTTTAGAGGGAGACAGAAGTGTAACCATACCAAAGCAAATGAAGTGCTGATCAGTTAGGTCTAAATTTAAAAAATAATGGTAAATTGTCAGTTACATGCCTTTTTTTTTTTTCATCTTAGCCAAGATGATGAACTGTCCCCAGGTCTATGTTCAACATTTACATTTAGTTATAAAAAGGAGTATGTGCAATGATTCTTCATAGGTGTAAGTTCTGAAAGCAAGAGTATATGCAGCATCAGCCGTCCTGTCAAGAAGGAGATGAAGGTTGAACGAACTCTAGCTATAATATATAAGTAGCAACTGGTTTCAAGTGGATTCTAGAAAACTCTGTGGGGTGAGATTATTCTTGTGTTTCCATAGAGCTGAAATAATGGCTTTTCCATTGTGTCAGCTTCTAGAGTGAAGCTGCTGCATAGCTGATCCTCAGCAAGGGCAGACTGATGTACTTCCTTTAGTACATAGCATTGAATCCTGGCCTGGCATTAGGACTCAGCCCTTGCCCAAGGTCTTCCTGGTTATTATGGGAAGATGAAGATAAGCACTAAGTTTGCACAAGTACTGTTTAAAAAAAAGTATTTTTTTACTTGTATGGTTTTATAATCTTGATGTACTTTTGAAGTTCTTGACATAGGTTTGAAGAGAACTTTTAGGAGACAATCTATTAAATCCAAAGAAGCGTATTTAAGTTTCTTAGTTTGACCCCCAAATTTACCATATGAAGCTGTCTAGTTTAGGGAAATGGTTTCTGAAATGATTGTTTTTAGTCAATTTTCCTTTGAATCTCACACCATGATGAGAATGTGTAAGCTGTAAGTTCTTGCTGTTGCTTGTTCTGCTTTAGTTTGCATGAAGAAAGCTACAATAAACTTCCTTTGCTTGCTTTCAGTTTGCAATTTTGGATTTAATGAAGTCATATTTCTGACCCTGTTTTCTCTGTAGCATAAAAGGAACTAGATGGCATTGCACTGTAAAACCCTTCACTCTGCTGAACAGAGAAGCATGTCTTTTGTAGTTTTCTGCAATTAGGGAGATGGTGAGTGTGAACCTTTGCAAGCATTCCCCCTGGATTTGCTTGCTAGACACAGGAAGCTCTTCTTGCCTTTGGTGTCAGGGGAAGGAACCTATTACTTTTGTGTCTTATTAGCATGTGACATTTTCATTTTGTACCCATGCTCGCTATCTATGCTGGCAAAAGCTGCAACACAGCAGCCTTCAGTCCAACCCCCATGCTCTCAATATGCTTGTAACTAGCTCCAAAAATAACCAAGAAAAATACTACCAGCAAATCTGCTTTGCATCTACTACGCTTCTGTCTGTTGCAGTACTCCCAGAAAACACTGTGAATGTGGAAAAATTTAAGAGCAATGCCAGGACCATAAAATCTGCTGGGGCATATAGTTGGACAGAATGCTCCTTCTTTCACTAACTTTATGATTTCATGAGTGACTTTGGCATGTTCTCTGTCAAGAGTTCACAATTTAGCTGGGTAAGGTGATGTTGTTTGCTAAATTTATTATAATAAACATTGACATTTATATAAGGAACCTAGCTTCCTTATTATTGGAAAAGATCATAATTTGCACAAGCTTTTAATTCCATGGAATAGAAAACTACTGAATATGACTCACAGAAATAAGTTTCAAAACCTGTTGCACGTTCACCTTCACATTGTCTTCAATGACCACTTTCCAGGAACGTAAAACAACACAGTCCTCTCGTCCAGAACTGGTCAACAGATCAACAGGAAGTGGTACAAGAAACATTTTCCAACAACATAACACCTTGTACAGTCTTAATCACTAGCAGCATCAAACAGCAATATTAACCCACCAAAAATTCAACATTTTACACAGTAGCCTGCATCCAGGAATCCATGATGGAGCTGAGTATAAAGTGCCTTTTAAAGAAGGGAATGTGTATTTGCCATCCTCGTATACAGATCTTGTACTCATTTAGATTTGGTTAAACCAAGAAGATCCCTGAGTTATGCATTAAAGCAGGCTTTTCAACTAAATTACAAATAAATAGATAGGAAAATCATTGTCACTGAAGGTAACTGTTAAACTTGCTTGAAAGCTTTAAAAACACCACAAAAAGTCAGTAGCTGTAAAGAATAAAAACTCAAGCCATAAAAATTAAGAAGATTGTCACCAAGAACTCTGTGGCTACATCAAATTTTCAACTGTAATGTTCTGTGAAGCAAAAGGATTTTGGCTCTGAACTAAATATACTGCATGTTCCGCATCCGTCTTGCTCTTCTGGCTTCTAGTCTAAGCTGCCTGGCTGTCTCTTTAGCAGCTAGTTCTGCTGCTCGTTTCTCTTCTCTCTTCCTTCTCAGCCAGCTGTGGAGAGAGAAGGAGGATCAGAAGTACTGGCAGTTGCAATTTCATGTTTTACATCATCCATTCCAAGGAGACTTGCTCCCCGCTTAACTGAAGCCCACCCTGTCTGGTAGGGTGAAGCTGGGTGTCATGGCTCAGACAGTCTAACAGCCTGCCACACCCAAACACAGGAAGCTCTGCTTTCCCACCCCAATTCCCCCACTTCTGCACCCACCTTTACCTCCCCCATTTTGTTAAACTGGATTACCTTTATGCTCATTTAATGGACTGAAACAATCCAAGCTTGCTCCAGAGCAGGCAACAAGGGTTTGGGGAGAAGATCCCTTTTTTAGCAAAAGCAATTCACTCTTTTCAGCTCAGGTTCTGACAAGCAATTTCACAGCAGTGAACAAACAACATCAAGGATTGATGATGTATTTTTGCTAGGGTATAAGTTTAAAAGGACATAATCATGCAAAAAAGCCCCTCCAAAACAATGAGGACTTCAGCAGCAAAGATGTACCATAAGATAGCTACAGTTTCGACCTGACAGACTAGGAAGGTTTCAAACACGGCTCCTTAGGAATGACCCTACTCACTCTCTGAAAGCTCTGTCGCATTCCTCTGCCCTTGGAAGATAGGGCACTTCCTCAGCTTGGCGTCTCAAAAATTCTATCCGTTTTTCTCTCACGTATTGTTGGTGCTTTTTTTTAAGCCATAACCTATAGGCTTCTTCTGGATCCCTGTGCCCCTCCTAGTTAATAAAAAAGACACATATACACAATGCTTACCAGTAGATTACCTTTATAATAATCACATTATAATAATTTTTTCTGTATTCTGCTGGCATGTCCCCTCTATGAAACAGACTTTATAAACACACTAGATCATATGCTAATCTGGCATAGAATATCTACATGAGCAAGCATTCAAAGCACTATGTTTAAAAAAGTACTGAATTTAGCTTTTCAAGCCCATCCCTTTAAGGTAGAAGAACTTTAGAACAGCTTCTCAATCTCCAGGTTTTGGTCAGGTCATCTGCATTAACTGCTTGTTAACAAGTTCTGATGGTAAGGAACACACTCCGAAGTCTTCTGGCTGCTTGTTCGCACAGGGTTCAATCAAGTCATTCTCCTGGGGTATAGAGGCATCACTGTATCCCCTGTGATTTTATAGTTAAGTTCATGCACACTGCCTCTACAATGCAAGCCACCCTGCCAAGCAGAAAAGTCCTAAACATGCAAGTCTAGCTCACTGAAAACAATGTAACAAGAACATTTCCCACCGCTGTAAATTTTCATACACTTAGCTAAGAACACAGGCTTAGAATTTGGTTTTCCTATTTAACAAGAGCACTGTAGATCCCAGTTTCACATTAGGGAGACCTTACTTTGATGCTCAGCTCTTCCAGCTGTTTTGCACGACGAATTCGCTTTTCTTCTTGTAGTTGTTCTTTCTTCTTCTGTAACCACGCTCTAAAAACTATGTCATTTTCTCTTCTCCTCTCTGCTTCTAGTTCCCTTTTCCTTTCTTCTTCCTTAAGTGGAAGGAAAAGGGAATAAACTTAGTTTTTAAGAGAATGATCCTAATCTCCAGAGAATGTTGCAGGCAATAAATAAGCCATCTGAATTGCATGAAAGACACACTAAAATCCAGATTAAACAGGAATACTCAAAGACTGCATCACAGCTGATACTACATTTAGGAAGAAACTGCTTGGAGCACTTCTGTGGTTTGTGATATATTCAGACACTTTCAGTCTAACCCTTTTTGTGACTACCTCCATTTCCATGACACATCTCAACTCACAGACATTTAAAGCACATCAGGTGAAAACTCTTAAAATTAAGTCTGCCCAATAGCTCTGATTAGCATTTTAAAAATGAATGCAGCCCTCAGGCTTGATGGACCACTAAACCCTAAAGGATATTTAACAACCTATGGATTGCAGGCACTACCTTATAAATAAGGAATTTTTTTTGACATGAAGTTGTAATGTATTTACTTAAGGAGTATTAATAGCTTCAGGCTTTTTTCAAATGTACAAAATG
The DNA here is from genome assembly GCA_013389985.1 of Dryoscopus gambensis. NCBI lineage: Eukaryota > Metazoa > Chordata > Aves > Passeriformes > Malaconotidae > Dryoscopus > Dryoscopus gambensis. The sequence goes on from WEIT01000081.1 coordinate 28,972, forward strand.
AACCGATACATACAAAATTGAGAAAAGTTTCTTTTACTTATCAATTACATTTTAGTTAATGATAAGTACCTACAAGGAGGAGAAAAGTTTTCAATTAATGCTTCAGAAAGCTGATCAGGACATTTTTTACCAGGACTTACTCTCTTTGACACAAAAGCTACAATCTCTACTCATTTCAACACTTTGAGAAATCTAATCTTCTTGCAAACAGATGATGTTCCTCCCACCTACACACAATTTTCAGATATCCTCCAAGCTTACCATTTCTAATTTACTGTAATGAAAGAAACCCCCCCAAAATGAAGCAAATGGATTCCAGTAATGTCAAGAAATGTTTCATGCCCATGAAATCCATCACAGAACGGAAGAATTCCATTCCAGAATGAAGAAATAAGATAACATGTCCTTACCTTTCCATAAGTCAGCCAACAAAGGAAGAAATTTAGCACACACTGTTAGGAAAAATAACCTTCCTTCCTCTCACCACACTAGCTTTTACTTTAAATACACAGGGCATGGTGCCAAGAGATCTAGTGTTGTGTGCACAAAGAAAATGCCTCAATTGCTTGTCACATCTCATACCACTCATTACTGAGCTGAGCCTCAGCAACCTTTTCAAATAAAGCAGGCTAGAGCTATTTCCACAGATAGAAAGCAACCTTGGAAGCTACTTAGCCAGCTTAATTCATACATCATGGCACAGAAAAATGGCAGATGCTTCATGCTCTTTTTATAGAGCAACACACATAGCAAGTTACCTTTCTGTAATTGTACCATCATAATGCAAAGAGAAGAAAAACATCTACATTTTTTAGCTCTCTGGTAAAGATTTCTGAAGTCCCCATTACAGCTGTCAGAGACTGACTCTCTATTAAACATAATCATTTTTTCTGTGTAAGGAGCTGAGAAAGAATTAAAAAGGTTCTCACAGTCACTGTGCTGTGTAAATGGTATATTATGATCTAACACTTTCCCATAGGATAATTGCCTAATTCATACTTCTTGAGTACCCAAATGTGCCCCTGCCTTACTGTGGTGAATGTAAACTTCCTGCATTGCAGTACAATATGTGCAGATGTGACACCACGTGCCACATTCCATAAACTGTGGGACTGTAACAGAACCTAGGTAGAGAGAGAGTCAAGAAGCAAAAGCAGTAAGAAAAATAGAAGAAGGTGTATTTATGAAGGATATATTAAATAAATAATTCATTTCTCCTCTGAGCAAGGCATGATCCTGTGCCACTCTGGGAAAGGAGCTTCGAGAGATTCTATACAAACCCCAGAGAATGATTGTTATTGTTGTTCTTGTTATTATTATTATTATTACTACAACTACTATTGCTGCCTCTTGCAGGACGAATGGAGTAAATACCCTGAGCACATGGTCTTTGTGGAGCAGAGGAATAGGATGGTCACTGTGATTTCCTTTTCTCTATATATTTACCTCTCTCCTCAGTCTTTCATTCCTTAGTTCTATCTGCTTCCTTAATTCTTTTTGTCTGGGAGTAAGACTGTAAGTGGAGCTTTTCCCGGACACGTGTGCAGACTCAGTCTTCTGTGGACTCTTCTGCTTTCCCAGATCTTTTGCAGCATTTGAAGCAGAATCTGGAGGATGCTTAGAGTCAGATGGAGGCAGTTCTTTCATTTGAGAGGCAGTGTGCAAAGAACTGGAGAGCAACGATCTTGGAGACGTTTGTTGAGTTTCAATATCTGTAAAAGAAACACTTATTGGGGGCAAAATACCCTGGCTTTCAATATCACGTAAACTTAAGAGTTCAAACTTTCTATCTTTTTCCACTAGGATTTTAGGATCTGTTGTTTCCTCATCTGAGCCAGCATGCGCTGAAAGTGATGGGCGTTTCTGTCCCATGCCATCAGAAATATGCAGCTGAGACAGCCCCCTTGAAACATCGTCTGCCCTTGCAAGGTCAGATTTACCAGCTTCAGCATTTTCTGGAGGAGGAGCTTGATGATCCACCAACTCATCCTTAAATTTTAATTTCCGTTCTCTGTTTTGATCCACAGGAGCCTGATTTTCCAGCTCTTTGTTGGCTTCTTCAATCTTTCCCAAGACATAACGCTTTATTTCTTCATCCTCTTTCTCATTCAGCTCCTGCTCATTTTCCAGCTTGGATTCCTGGATAAAGCTTTCTCTCTCGGTATCAGATTCATGGTCCTCCTGTTCAATATCTGCCCTGGATTCCAAAAATTTTGCACTAGAGTATATTGTTTTCACTTCTACATCTGCCTCTGAAAGCTTATCTAGACTTTCTTCCACTTCCTCATTGTCTTCCTCAAAGCTGTCTGCAGCTTTAGGAATTTGTGCTTCAATATCCTCTTCATTTTCTTCAGGATTCTAAAAAAATTAAAATAAACTAGTCTCTTCTCTCAACAAAAGAACAGTTATCAAAGAAAGAGAAAAGAAACAGCAAGAGCTAAGAGCAGTAAAAACGACCTGCATTCTAAACCAGGCTGTCAAATAGTGCATGTCATAACTAACAGCTTTTTTGGCACTAACAAGTCTCTTCATCCCCTTCATGTTCACATTTGCACAAAGTTTAACTGAACAGTAAAGTGATTAGTGACAGCATAAAACCACGAGTGTTGCACAAACACTTAAAAGAACCCAGACGTACTTTTGAAAAAAACATATCATTTTCAATGAACACTGAATTGTCTGCTTTAAGGATGTTATAACCAAACTAACCAGTTCACTCAAATGTTTTTCACTATAATTCCAAATAACCTTCCTTGTCAAAATTCGGTGAATGCACCTACACATTTCAAGCAATACTGAATTTGTGCCTAGGATTCCAAATATTACTCAATTTTGTCTTCTAAATAACACAACTAGCATTTAATGCAACAAATACCTCTTTTCCACCAAGGTTTTGTTTTTCTTCTTCATCAGTTGGGCCTTCAGGGTCATTTTCAAAATCATCCTCATATTCTGCACTTTCGGTTAAATCACCGACATCTGCTGGATCTCCTTGATCTTCCTTTTCACTCATTTTGGTGATGTGTTAGTTTAATACTACAAAAAGGAGAGGGAATAAAATGTTTTCAAACTCTAGTGACACACAAAAACTGATGTCTTGTGGCACCCACATCAAACTTGTGAGCAGCATTAATACAACCATGTTAGACAGAGCCACAGCACCTCAGGACTAAGGGTCACCGATGGCTTATAAACATGAATGGTTTTGGTCTTTTCAGCTCCGGCTGCCGGGAGAAGGTTTGAGTTAAAGCAAATCAAGGTGATTTAATGTCTCTGAGAGACCTTAAACAAGAACTCACGATCTTTTAACAGTTAGCCTTGTGCTTGGGCAAAGAGACCACTATTTTACGTTAGCTACAAGTGCTACAAACTTCTTGCTTGTATCTTATCTTGTTTGTATCTTATCTTGTTTAAATGCAATGTAACTTTAAACACTCATTAACCCGTTAATCAGGCTGGATATAGTCATGCTCATGACAAAACTCAAGATGAGCCACTATAAGGACTGAATCTTTTAAAAAATCTTTGGACTGCATAGCACACAGGTGCCACCAGCTCCTGAAGGACTGATTAGATGTCAGTTCTTTGTGCTCCGGGTGGACTGCCTGCTGCCCCTCGGCTCAGCTCACTCAGTACAAGGCATCAAAGATACAGAAGGTTAAAGATGTGGACACACTCACGAGCCCAGAGGGCTGATTCTCCCCTTTTTACAGCTTTAGCCCCTCATCATTTTTTCAATAATTTGTTTTTTACTTTTTACAAAAGCAGCACAGAAGAAGAAAACATCCATTATTCCAAAGTTCCTGTTCTTTTTGTACTGTCTGCTGTAGGCTGGAAGGTGCCACTTCTATGTATCTCTACTAAGACTAATCTGTATCATTTTCAATATACTAAAAATCATGATTGTTGTGACAGGACAAGGAGTAATGGGTACAAATTAAAAGAGGGGAAATTTAGGTTAGATATTAGCATGAAATTCTTTGCTGTTATGGTGGTGAGGCACTGGGACAGGTTGCCCAGGGAGATGGTCGATGACCCATCCCTTGAAGTGTTCAAGGCCAGACTGGATGGTGCTTTGAGCAACCTGGTCTAGTGGAAGGTGTCCCTGCCTATGGCAGGGAGGTCACAATTTGATGATCTTTAAGGTCCATTCCAACCCCTTAACATTCTATGATATGATATGATATGATATGATATGATATGATATGATATGGCAAGACAATATGGGGTGTCAGAGTTAGCTCTGACTCTGGGTGGCCCTAGAACAGCAAGACAGCTCTTGCTGTGTGACCATCCTGCCCTTCCAGACAAGGATCACAGAATCACAGAATCAAGAAGGGTTGCACCTGGACTTTCAAATCCACCTATGCATTTTGTAAAAACCCTTTTATCCAGCAGGTATTGCTTAAATTCTTCCAAGCTTTTAAGCTCTGATGAGCATCTCTGAGTTCTCAGTTATTTATTCTCAGGAACACCAGCTCTGCTTAGAACTCTGTATTTCATGCCGGGCAAGATTGATGCTCTTTTAAATCTCTAAACTTAGTCAAGATTTGTTTTAGAGGAAAAAGTGGTAAAAAAGCTGGGCATTTTTTGCTGCAAACTTGTTTGTACAGAAACTTTTAAGAGTTCTTCTTTCCATGGGATCCATATGCTGTTCAAGAAAATCTGGCACTTTTTTTCACTTCTTTTTAGCTACCACTTGCCACTGGAATCACTCATTCACACTAGATTTCTCAGAATTTAAATTTTTAGAGCTCGTTCAGACTGTTGCCTTGGCTTTCCATGCCATATCTATTTCCATCATGTATTTCCTGCACCACCTCATATGGCATGTAATGATTTTTGCTGGGAAACGCCCCTTCACAAATATCCTCAGTTTGGGTGATGACATACCTGGGATCTTAATGGAGGTTACTTTGTTCTAGTGCATATTCAGCACAAAGGAACTATTTCTCTGTCATTTCATTATTATGATAAGTGGATACAAAAGCTGCACAGATGAGTTGTGCCTTTAACAAAACATGTTCATATCAGTCTGTGGCACTCAATACAAACACATTGAACATGCTGTTCAATTCATTTAGGTTAAGTGTAGTAATGGAGAGCAGCATAAAAATCAGCTTCTCCTGTTATAAGATAAAGTAGCCATGGCTGAAGAGAGAATTTCCAATTCAACGCCCTTGTTTCATAGAATCATAGGATGTTAAGGGGTTGGAATGGATGTTAAGGTCATCTAGTCCCAACTCCCCCTGCCATGGGCAGGGACACCTCCCACTAGACCAGGTAGCTCAAAGCCCCATCCAGCCTGGCCTTGAACACTTTCCAGGAATAGGGCATCCACCATCTCCCTGAGCAACCTGTCCCAGTGTCTCAACACCCTCACAGTAAAGAATTTCTTCCTAATCTGTAACCTGAACTTCCCCTTTCAGTCTGTACCCATTTCCCCTTGTCCTGTGACTGCAGTTCCTGACAAGTCCCTCTCCAGCTTCCCTGCAGGCCCCTTCAGATACTGGAAGGTTGTAATGAGGTTTCTACTCAACCTCCTCTTCTCCAGGCTGAACAGCCCCAACCTTCTCAGCCTGTCTCAATAGGGGAGGGGCTCCAGTTCTCTTACCAGCCTCGTGGCCTCCTCTGGACTTGCTCCAGCAGTTCCATGTCCTTCTTATATTGGGGGCACCAGAAAATCCTGAATCAGCTCCTAGTCTAATTAGGGTATTATGAAGTAAAGCGATTCAGCACTGAGAGGGACCAAAGGTATTCAGAAAATCTCAAATCTTCATCTTCACCTGCTTCTGTTCTACTTGGGGTGTGTCCGTGGGGGGTGTGCGCTGTGAGCGCTTGTTCTGCACAGCTGAGTAACACCTCTACGTGGTTACACTCAGGCACAGCGACAACAAAAGGCGGGACAGAGCGATGGATTTCTGTCGCTTTGTCCCTCTGCACTAAAACATACACACACATACAGCCCCATGAACCCGAACCCCACGCGGGTGCGGGGGGAATGTCCTCACCAGCATTCCCTGCTTCCCTGGGACACGCCGGGCCCCGCCGCTCT
>WEIT01000081.1:35123-50499 GCA_013389985.1 Dryoscopus gambensis
GCCTCCCGCAGCGCCTGTACCGCCCGCGGGCGCGGGCAGGCCAGGCCGCACCGCCCCGTTGCCATGGAGACGGGCCTCCGCGCCAGGGCCCCCCTCCCTGCCCCCTTTTCCGGGCGGCAAAATCCCACTTAAGCCTGGAAATTGTCGCGAAGCAGAACGCCGAGGGGAGCGGCGGCACACACACCCCTGCAGGAGGAGGGCAGGAGTGCGGCAGGCGGCTCTCCCTGTCCAGCCGAAAGCCCTTCTTTGATCCTGTTGAATTATGCACTCCTCAGGGAACAGCCTCAGTTTGCGTGTTGTATTATTCATCATGCTCCGGCTGGCAGTGAGCAGTCGGATCAGCCCAAGAGCCAGCAGTGTCAGGATCTGGGCTTTTGTTAATCACAGATTCACAGAATTGTTTGTGTTGGAATGGGATCTTGAAGTTCCAACCCCTTCGCCATGGGCGGGGACACCTTCCACTAGAGCAGGTTGCTCAGAGTCCCATCCAATCTGGCCTTGAACACCTCCAGGGATGGGACATCCACTTCTCTGAACAACCTGTTCCATTGTCTCACCACTAATGAAAACAGCACTGAATCGCCAGAGACATTCTCTGTGTTAACCATACACTGCTCCTTGAACTTGGAAATGGGAGGGGGGGGGGAGAGGGGAGAAAACAGGAAAACGCCCTGATTTAATTCCCATCTGGAAAAAAAAAAATAAAAGGCAAAAAAGCCCCCACCCTGATTTACCTGCAGGGCCAGGGGGGCTGGCAGAGCGAGAAGGATCAGACTCCTCAGTAGAGCTGGAGGGAGATGGCAGGTCACAGCCTTCTCTAGGGAGGGCCAAACACCCCACAGGTAGTGGATGCTGTGCCCCTGAGGCCAGCAGGTCCCCAAAGAGCTGTGTGACCACCAGACTCCCCACGGAGCACACACAGAGCGCACTGCAAGTGCAAGCAGCTGTCAGCAGCCACTCAGGGTGACCAAAGTTCACTCAGCATCACAAGATGCTTCTCTAGCGCTGCATTTTTGGGGAGGACCCTCCTCAGCCCTCCTACCAGCCTGGGCTGCTGTAGCATGGGCCCCCCTAGGGGGAAAGAGGGAGGGAAAGAGTTGTCCTCACTGGCAGCACTGACATGGTGCCTATCACACTGTCCCTCACACAGCCGTGGGCCCAAGTTTGGAATACACTGGCCTGGCAAAGAGAAGGACCACAGTCTATAAGGCCCCACACCTCAGAGGGCAGCACCTCCCCTGTACTAAAGGGTTAATGCTAATGAAAGAAAATACAGGCAGAAAACAGCCATGAAGCCACAGCTTTGATAACTCTCGGAGTAACTCAAGTAGGGTCACCCTTTCACTCACACGGGATAGAAAAGCTAAACCCCTTCAAGTGGGGTTCAGGAGCTCTCTGAAGACATCTGTCATCACAGGCCACATGGCATAGGAGGAGGCTGAACTCCATGACCTCAGGGTTTCTGCTCATCCTATACCAAAGAGTGAAAAAGAAAACCAGGTTTTGACGCTGGTTCCAGAGGGCTGGAAGGGCTCCCTTATACTTACCAGAGATAATGTTCAGGTACCTGCTTGGCAATGGTTCCTGCTGTACCTGGAAAAACTTCAACCAGTGACCTCACCCAGGGCATCCAGTTATCCCGCCCCTGAAGACAATATGCCGAATTTCTGATTTTCCACATTTCATAGATAGGTGTTTTGACAAGTTTGTAGCAGACTAAAATACTGAGAACTGGGCACAATACCAAGGCTTTCTGCTCTGCTTTTATTGTAAGACTATCCTTCATCTTAAAAGACAGCTCTATCCCTTTCATTCACAAGAGATGCTTTATGTGACTAATTATAAATCAGCATGATGAAGACAGGGATTCGACCCCATTGTTGGAACGTCAAGCTGTGATGTTTGATAATAATAACTTAATGATTTAAGGTCAATTGAAATTCATGCATGCATTCATTAACCCACATGTCATTAAATATAGGCTTTCAGATGTTCCCATCTGTGAGGAAGCTGCAAAGCACGGTTATGAAAAATGCAACAAAACAACAGTAAAGCAGCGCAGGGCTCCAAGGATGGACCCCGACATATTGGCTGCTCTTTTCCATGTCACGAATGCCTCAGACACTGTGTTGAGGGAACAGATTCACGTAGAGTGAGCGTCTTTCACAGAGAAAGGCTGCATGACACCTCCAGAGCAACGCTAAACAGACAGCTTAACACCTTTTTTATGTAGTGTAGGGAAACAGTTGACACTGTCAAAAGCCACAGGGAACAGGATTCGGAGCGTCCAGTCTCCTGCCCCTTCCATAACCAAAGTCCCTCTTTCCTTCCCAGTACTTGGCTACGATCACACAGACAGAGAAGAAAACGCAGCCGCTTCCACACAGAGCCCTTCCCTTTCCCTGAGCGCACCGCCAGAGCAGGCGGCTGTGCCACACATGCACACAGCCACAGCACGGTTTGAGTGTCACCCTGCCTTGCCCTGGCGGGCTCTCACAGCCCTGCTAGCCCAGCGCGACGGACAGCAGTGGGTGCTGCTCCTGAAACAGCAGCCTCTGGCAGCTCTTACTGTTTCTCGCTTTTTTGGAGAGAACAAGCCCAGCACCCAGTCTCTCACTGTAGCAGTGATCCCAGCAACTACGCCTCATCCTACCGGCACCATAGCAAGCCCAGTGCAGGACAGAGATCCAGTGGTAACACTCACCTCCAGCAGCCCCCAGCATCAACTGGAACAAAGAAACAGCCACAGCATCGCAGGCAGACAGCCGTGTGTAGTGTTTATCTCACCTCCTCCAAACCGCACTGTGCGCTCTATCTCCAGCAAAGAAATTCTGCTCCTTCACAGCAGCTGTGAGCCCCTTGCAGCTCTCTTAGTTGTGCGCGATGTGGAAGGATGCGATGGGAGGAGCAAGGATTGCCACAGTTCACGTGGACTTGCTTCACTTGCAGGGGAGAGCAGCCTTTCACCAGCACCACACGAGAAACACTTGAATCCATCTTAAGTGTAATGCTAGACCTGTATGACCTACTAGTTATCTTCCTGACATATGCAAACAGAGATTTTAATCCCCCACACTGTCAAGACACTCACCGCTCCACAGCTGACTCCTGTATTCACCCGGGGGCGGGGCAGATGAATGGAAGTCAGAACAGAGCTGACATGCCAACACTCCTAACCTTCAGCAGTAAAACCCAGCAATAAAGCTCTGAAGGAAACGTGTAAGAAAACCTCCCCTCCCTCTTTCCTCCACAGAACACCCCTTTTCTCTTGTTTTTGGTGTTGTGCAGAGGGCTTGTTGGGCTACTACCCACACAAACCACTGTGCCTTCCAGCCCAGCCTCTACTATGAGGTACAAGCTCTGTCTTCTAGAAACACAGCACAGGGAGGGCCTTCCAAGGCAGTCGAGGGTAGGTGTGCCAGGATGGGGAGCTTACAGCATTTCTTCTTTAAGGCCTCAATGTTGTAATGGGGTCAACGTAAGTAGAAAGGTCCTCTTGCATGGCAAACCTACACCTGCTTTCCCTTACTGTCACCCCCAGTTAGACTGGAGCATCCTGACCAGGGCTACCCTGCATCACTGAGGAATGATCTCCCTCACCAGACCAGTCTGCACTGAAATTAGTGTGGTGCTTCTGGACTGCTCAGCAGTTAAGAATCCTCAATACAAGACACTTCCACAGAGTTATGCAAACCTACGCAAGCCAGCCAGCAACTATCAGCTTCTTGAAGCCTTGCTTCTTTTTGCACGTTTTGTTCTATATTGTTTTTCTCTTTGTTACAAAGACACTCAGATGTTACAAACCTGCAGCAGCAGTGGCTGTGGATTAGCAGGGTATCAAAATAGAAAAAAAACACTGTCCACACAGGGTATCTTAGAGTATTTTTATTTAACAAAAATAGCTGTTTAATTAGAAACCAACAATGTCCACATGGTTACAGAATTTCATAGGCATCATTATTAACTCTACATACAGCTCCAATCAGGCTCTATAGTCACCTCATCACCACAGCAACAGCACAGCTCAGAACCTGAACAGCATCCAGGTGTGGCATCCATACACTGTGGGCCTGAAGGCATACACAGCGTAGCAAGCCTCTCCGTTGCAGTTGCCACAGTTTCATTGCTTTGGTACAAAAATCATTGATATTGCTGTAAGTCATTAGTTAATTTGTGACTTGCTTTTAAAATAAATGGGCTGTTCCCTATCAAAGATTTGATGTCTGTATGAAAAATACAGTTAAAATTGAGCTGCTCCTTTTGGTCACTTGACAGGAGTGCTGTACACCCACTCCCCCTGCCTTGCTCCAACTGCCATCAGACCAAGGAACTCAAAGGACAGACTATCCCTGTCCCAGGACAGCTCATCAGCTACCATTTCATGGCTCCAGATTTCTTTTTTTTAAAAACAAAAATCAGCAGAGAAAGGAATATATACATGAGTGGCTTCAAGTTTCTATTTCAGGATAAGGCAGATAAGTTTACAAGTGTAAATGCCAGTGCAGCTGAGCCCCTCTTTAGGGGGCTCTTTCAGGAGGCAGCCTGCAGAAAGGAAGGCTTTGGGGAGCAGGCTCCCCTGAGCAGCCAGCCTGGAAGGGCTCCCTGGATCCCAGGCAGCACATGCCAAACACACTAATCATGCACCTTGTGTGGTAAAGGCTGAGGCTCACAGAAAATGATGAGAAATGTCCCAGCCAGGGGGAAAACACCTTCCCAACCCCACTGCTGTGAAGTCTCCATGGCACTAAAAGCAGGTGATGAACCAAAGCTGCTTCTTCAGCTGGAAGAAGAAAGGAGCTCTAAGGAACACACAGAGAGAAGGCATGAAGGGAAAGGCTGCATTGCATCTTCTCCCTTGCCCGCTCTCCTGTACACTTAAACTCACCACAACCTGCACAGCAGCAGGGACACTCCACAGGCATTTGTTGCTGTGCTGGTCATGCTGCCTGAGTATCCAGGTGCCCAAGCCCAGGACAACTCTGTGCAACTTCTCCTCAGTGTTGAAGCAATTTGGAAAAAATAAATTATTTTTGAAAATAGATAAGAGGCAAGTCCCAAATTGCTTAAACTGGACAAAACAAAAGAATTGCCCACTCTAAACATTCATTGTTCTGCTCATGTGGAAAGAAGAGGTAGAACTAGTGGACAGAGACCCACCAGAAGCATAAAGGCATTTTAAAATAATGGTGGAAAAGTAGCAGACCATAAATCATTTTTCAGTGCCTCAGGCAGTCATTCTGCTAACTACCATAATTGAAGGTGTCAATTTAATCACCACAGTCACAATTCTCTAAGGGCACAAAGAATAGCTTAAAATCCTGTGAGTTACCTTCCTTCTCAGTGCTATACTAACATCCACCACCCCCCTGAAACAGTCCAGCCCCTGGGTAGTGAGGCAATGACTCCTGTAATCACAGGAACCTGCAGCCCTACGGGACAAAGGCAAAGTTATCCAAGGGTCTCTTGGATTAGCATTTTGCCTATTTCAACTCCAAGTTTCCCCTCCAGCTTTACAGTCCCTTGAGCACAGGCCTTTGTGGCACAAGTAGTAGTCCTGCTGATAGCCCATCCACCAGTGTCAGATTGCCCCAGGACACAGTTATGTTTTTGGGGAAGCACCATGATTAGCTAAGGTAAACCTCTGGCAGCAGGGATGACAGACAGAACAGGAGAAGCAGTACAAGCTCCTCAAGGAAGCATGTGCATATGCAGAAACATTAGTGTACCAGTCCTCAAAACAGAGCATCCAGCATCATAGGGCAGCCTCAGCGAGAGCCACACTGCAGAGCACAGCCCTCAGGCCACCTCCTGTCCCAGGCCTCGGGCTCTCCACAGAGAGGTCTGTTAGTGTGCCCTATTTCTGCCCTGTAGCAGCACCTCATGACAGAGAGCAGCAGTTCACCAGACAATCACAAAACTGCCTGTAGATGGACAGTGTTTAGACTAAAACCTCCCAAGGTTCTCATTCTTTGAGAAAATTTACTGTTCTTTGCTGCACATCCCATATATGCAACAGAAGAACAAAAGGCATTTTAGAAAGAAGATATTTGTTCTTACTTACGTAAGAGCTAATACATTTACCTTCTAAAATGAGCTACTAATATAGTATAAATATGGATCATATACCATTAAGGTGACTGCCTTGGGAAGAAAAGGCAGAGATTAAAAACAGACCTATATCTTCATATGTAGCCACCAAGAGTCTTTGCTTGGTGCACTACTGGCTTTCAGGAGATCTGCTTTGCATCTGCTCTCGTCTTCTGTAAGCTTTCACAATACTGCAGATGCCACTGACCAAGAACACCAGTGAGATGGCCGCAAAGTAAGAGGCGTAAATCATGAACTGCAGAGAAGAGGAAAAGAAAATAAAAAGAAGTGGTTAAACCAAGAAAATTTATAAGAAGGTTAATAAAATAAATGAGTTCCCTTCCTCTCCTAAAATATCAGGAATCAGTGGTTATTTCTCTGTCAAATCCTTGACTCAGAAACAGGTAGCTGAGAAGTTTTACAGCTTGGTTTATCTTCCTCTCTTCCCTACCTCCCACCATTAAAGGTAAGAGCATCTATCATACCTGGGTGAAGATGTCCAAGCCAAGCCCACTGGCATCCACGACAATCAAAGTGAGCAGAGTCTGAAGTGCTAAGGCAATGAAAGTATTGACCCCAAACACCAGGGCATACCGCTCCACACTGAGATTTGTAGCAATCTGGAACCTGGAAAGAAAGGGACGACCAGAAACATAAGGGAAAAAGCAGGGGAATGCATGAATGGCAGGAACATTTCTGGACGGAACAACTATGCAGCCTGAGGAGTTACACTGACTGCTTTAGTATTTTCCACAGCTAAATTACATTGCACAGATTGTGTCCTTTTCTAAATAAGATCACGATGGACTAACTTAGAAGTTAGAAGAGACCCATAAGACACATGCAACCCCTTCTGAAAACAAACAAACCAACCAACCCCCCACTTAGGGAGCCCTGCGGGTTTCAGTGTTACTGAAGCAGCCCTGCTGTCTGATGTAAAGGGTCTTGTCGCGTGGAGAAGATGCAATGCACTCTGACCCTAGAGAACTGTTGGCAATCTCGAAGCTTCAGTCTGTTGCTGTGTGGTCCATAACCTCTTGCATCCTTCTAACCAGAATTCCCTTTCCAGTTGCCAGTTTCAGCATCCTCCTTCTTATTCTGCTTGAGTTGTCTTGGAGTGATTATGTGGTTCAAAACCAGCTATGCTTTCCTCCCCAAAGTGACAAATAACATTGAAGTAGTTTTCTTACAGGTTAGGGAAAGTTGATGCTTCAACCCAGGCAAAGCATTGTCCTTTCCTCATCTCTTAACACTTCATTCCAGCCACGTTTATGAAAAACATCCCCCTAGCAATCAGCACTATGTAATATTTAGAAGTAGTCACTTCGGTGTCACAAGACTTTTAAGCTTGGGCACACTGCTAGCCAAATAGATCTCCGTGCCTCAGTTTCCAACCTGAATCACAACACAAACCCTTGCAACAGACTCTTGTTACACAGAAAATGCACTGCTTTCCCACCAGCTGTAACCTTGAGAGCAGTTTACATTGCAGAGATACTCACGTTGCTATTGTGATTAGCATCATGTAGATAATTCTGAAGACAACATAGGATGCATAGCACACCCAGATGTTATGAACAGTGTCCATGACATACACCGCAGCAGCAATGAGAAAGGAGAACAGGGCAAGTGCCACCTCACCCCACATTGCCCAGGATGTTTTTATGTGACCCACAACAACGACTGCAACAGCTCCTGTGAGGGGAAGGAAAGCATCACTCTTAGTAAATGCGGTTGGAGCAATTTGGAGATGGTGTACTGGGAACTCTGCAGCCCCTAACGGCCAAATATGAATGAAGTGGAAGACACAAATTCGAACACCTTTAGCAGCTCTCCTTCCTGACCCCTCCCTCACCTGGAATCCTGCTGCAAACTCCCATTTATTTTTACAGAAACAGGAAAAAAATTACATAGGTCAATGCTGACTGCCTCCAAGGTCTCTTCTCTGGCTCCAGAAGCATGACAGCCTTAAGCCACTGCCAGTCAGTCCTTGATGGTGGCAGTGCTGTCAATAATTGGGCAATTTCTGTTGAGAAATGCAAACCCTGGTTCTCAAAAGCACTTGCCTAATTATTTAGTGGTGCTTTAGCAGAGGGTAGGAGGGAGAAAGACACTACTCACTTTAATGCACAGCTGTTAGAGCTCTCTCCCAGGAGGCAGAAAAACCTATATTTACTGTCATCTCCACACTGAGCTGTAAGAGTAAGTAAGAAGAGGAGTCCAAATCCACATCTCTTGGGATGCAGCCTAATCACAGGGTATAATAATGCACTATTGATTGTGCAAGAACAATCCTTTACAACCCGAACAGGTGTGCAACTCTGACTGGATTTTATGAAGGGGGAATGGGGAGAAAAGACAAATCGTAGGATGGGAAAGCATGTGGTATTTCATGCAATTCAATGAGCAGACAAGGTGTGTTTCATGTACTATCGCAGCTGCAGCTACTGAGAAGCCTAAATACATATTACATTAATAGAAAATTCTCATTTCAAGTAGGCCTTGTTCTGCAAACAAGCCAAATAGCAACCAAGAGCATAATGGCTGTACACAGCAAACCAGACAAACAGCATACTGACAAAGGGAGGTTTACAGGACATCTCTGAAAAACAGGATTGTGTTCAGCAGTAGACCACTGCACAGAAGTGCTACAGTGCACTATCTAAGCTCTTTGTAGCCCTCAGCTAGCCTGCTGTCTTAGAAAACCTTCAAGCACACCAAGACTCCTTATGTACCATCAGTTTGCACAAGCCTGCAATCCTGTCAGACCTCACATCAATCTTGCAGACTGATGAAGAAGGGAGCTATGCCAAGGGAAAGGATTTATTTTCCCCCACTAAAGTCTTCTTCTCAGTGCCTGCTGTGACATGACCTGACTAACATCTTGTTCTTTGAACGCCTGGCTCCCCCAGTAGCAAAAAGAAGCTAAGTCCTAGAGCATTCCTCCTATTGTCTCAGCAATTCTGAAATTTGGGAACAGACACGAGGATCTCATGGCAATGCATGAAGTTGTACTCGCCCTATGTGCCCAGGCTGTATCAACCTGACACCTAATTAAGATATTCAGTCTCTGTCCTTCAATGAGACACATTCAGCTAATCCAGTGGTTTCACAACTTAACCTGATAAAGGATTGCCATACTCAGAAGAAGGTGCAGGGATGCAACCTAACAGTCAGCTGATCTCCCTAGAAGGAATACGACTTCTCTTTCCCAGGACAGGGAGCCGACAGCTACATGAGTCACCATGCCAACTTAAACCCTTCTGCAGGGCAGGGATGGCAACAGCATCTTACGCAAAGATTGCCAAACGTTGCTCCTAACTGAGCAGAGAATGACTAAGAGCAATGAAAATGGCAAATCAGGTCTGGGATGCAGCAGGAGAGGTGTTTCTAGTACAGGGAGAAGAGTGAACAGCATGTTCTTCTGTAAGTCTGAGGCCTCACTGAATAAAGCCGAGTGCAATTCTGGTTATCCACCTTCAAAAAGAATGCAACTCAAACCAGGTTTGGTGCAAAGAGGGGCTAATAAGGAAGAGAACAAAGAACTTAAATTTATCAAAGAATAACTATTAAAACCTGGCTTCTTTGGCCCAGAACAAAGAATTTGTGCTAAAACACGACCTTGGCATGACATCAGAGATAAATAAACTGCTCATTAATAAATTCAAACTAGAAATCAAGAGTTAGAGCATTCGCACTAGTGCCTAGGAAGTCAGGTCACTGCACGTTCATTCTTAACAGGTGTTAGGACTTCCAGTCCTGTCACACACTTCAAACATTTAGTTGTGACTATAATTCAATAAACTTTGCTTCTTTCAAACAATTAATCTCTATCAACAAGAAAGACTTTTGGTTCTGTCTTTTGAGCAGTTCAGGCTAATTTGCGTTTATAAAACGTCACCCAAAATGATTTGACTATTTATAAAAATGATACTTGAGGAAAAAATCAAAATGGGAAACTAAAAACTTCAGTCTTACAAGAGTTTAGGTCCATTGTTCACAGGCCTTTTAAAAAAGGACCTTGTGATCAAAGATATTCTTTATAAGGTTTGAAGAACATCCCTCCTTATATATATTTTTTTTTTTTTTTAAATTTTGCTGATATTAGGCCACATTATGGGTCTTCTTTCCCTTGACACTGATTCTTCTCCTTCCTGGGACAAAGGCAGGATGGTAGAGGAAGCCAATTCAAACAAGAAGTGAGAGCCACAGGTTCATGCGAGAGTGGAGAAACAGTGCATGAGAACAAGCTATTTAAGTGCAGGTTTAGCACACCAGGGACTGAATAGACAAAGTCATCAAGTTGCCAACAACTTCAAACCCAGCAAACATTGGGTTGTACACTGGCTTTTAGAACTATACACCAGCCACAGTTTCCTACTGAACTTCAAGAAGGGGCTGAGCATGCCCAAGAAAGCACCATTAATTTATTTGTGTACTTTGGTTTCTTTTGCCCCCAAGGAGGTGATGTCCACAGCAGATGATGGAACAAGGACTCCATCAAAGAAAAGGGACACGCTGCAGCAACATCTAGAAAACCTCTGTAAGGGTATGTTAGCTATTTTAAAAAGGTATTGTCCTAGTTCTGGTAATGAAACAGTATTGAACAACTTCACAAACAAATGCTTGTGTTGACTGACCTACCTGTTCCTTTCAAGTCAACCAACTTCTTTCATCTTAATAGCTTCTGCTCCTAACAGTGCTGAAATGACTAACCATGGCTCACTGCATGCTGTGTGTGTACAGGAAACCCTCGTATGCTCCCGGAGGAACACCAAACACACAGGACCCCATGTGTGACTGAGCGGCTGAAACAAGCATAACCTCACTGTCATAGTGACAGCCAAGAACACGCAGTCAGCCACATGCCTGGAGCCTTCTGCCAAGTATTTCAGAACGAAGATTGGCTTGGGAGGCTCCTCTAAACACCTACGTACAGGATTACAGGAATCAGGGCTGCTTCAGCAACTAACTCACACTGAGCGCCTACCTGTGCATGTCAGGGAAGACTCACCCCAAATGCCAGGGTTTACCTCTCCTGCATGCTTGGGGGAATGTGAGGCACTTCCAAATCATGCTCTAGTGACCTTGAGGGGAAACAAGGCATTTCTCACAGCAGAGCAGGAGTTATGCCAGAAGCTTACCTAGGAGTGTCGAGGCTGCCTCCACAGCACCATTGTAGATGTCTGCGCTGTGAGAAGGCAGCACCATCTCCCACAGGCCCTGAACATAGTTGATGACCTGAAAGTAGCCACAGGTGGACAGTGCCCACCACACAGACCAGCAGAGCATGGTCCTGGAGGAGTAGCACTGCAGGAAGTCCCGCCAGAGATCTTTGAGCACCTTTACGATGTCTACTTTCTGCTCCTGCATAGATCAGAGAAGGAAGGGGAGAGAAATGTTAAGTCTTTGTTTATGAACACTTCACACTGATCCACAAAATTGCCCCTTTCAGGTGCTCTGATGACTGGTGATACAATACCACTCTTGGACACAAACCCTCACAGAGTAATGATTAAAAAGCTTGCCCATCCCACAGTCTCTGTGCCAGCCAGGGCTGTATCCTTACGTGCGGAGGAAGGGTTCAGCCCCAAGCACCCCTCCATCTCTGGCTCTCCCCAGAAGAAAGCAGGGACTGACACATGTTATGTGAGCAACTGAAGGGTACCAGAGAAGAAACACCAGAGAACAGGATACAATATTCACTTTGACAAGACAGGATCAGAAGCCAGCCATTTACATCTTAAAGGCAAAAAACATCACTGACACTTTTAAGTCCTGATTCAAATTCAACCAAATTTTGTAGCACAGAGAACATGAAAGGCACCAGATGGCTCTGTCTCTCCCCAAATAAGTTGATTTTCTTTACTACAGGTATTTGGGGTTTATAAATACTCAAAGAAGCAATCTCTTCCACAGACTCTACCCCTGTTAAAGCTCACCAAGGCTTCAAGAAGGTGAGAGATGTCACTTGGGGATCTAAAGTGAAACAGAAGCTACTTCCACCAGACACTGCTGTTGCAAATGGCAGCTCCTGCACACACAAGTGCCCTGACAAATGGCATGAGATAAAAAAAATGAAGCTTTCCACTCCAAATCTTTCTAGAAAGAGCATGAAAGAGGGCAGACACTTAAAAAATAATTGAAAATAGATCAATTCCAGCAACAGGGGACACAACAATCAAAGTTGCTTTTTACATACAAACTGTTACAGTCCTGTTTTTTACCACTTTACGTCAACAGCAGCAGAGGAAAAGAGCACGTCTTTATCTTGTAGACCAAAGTTCCTGGTTACATTTGCTGCATGCACACATGTACAGAGTCTGTGTAGACTCTGTAGGGCAAGACCCTTCTAGTCTGAGTAGGAGGAGCAGTTACTTCATGCAAGACTGGGCAGAACCCCAAGACCCACCCAGCACCTCAGGCCCCTGTGAATTTGGATTCCCTGCAGGGAAACACACAGCATTGTCACAGGACTGAGCTATTGCACATTGTGCTGTCACATGTCCAGTTTCAGAGTGGTTTCCAGACAGCAGCAGCAACTTTGGGCTCCTGGCATTATGCCCTTTCCCTGAGGGAATCATGCAGTGTGTGCCTGGGAAAGACTGTTTTCCATGAGCAATAAAACTAATTCTAAAATGTTTCTACTGAAGCCCCAAAAGACCACAGCCTGAAATGTGTCCTGAACTCCCTTTCTTCCACCCCTTCAAGTGTCACTGATTTCTAAGCATCTTTATTAAACACCACATAGTCCCACTGGTGCTTTGCCAATGGCATAACTCTTACTCTGCACGTGGATACCAGACATCCAAAACAGAACAACTTGGGAAGAGGTGAACTTGTGGCAATGTGACTTTAGCACATAACTCCCACGCAGAAGTTTTCACACGAAGCTCAAGTTTAGGCGCAGGAAAACAAGGGAACGGAGCTGTCACACACACTGCAAAAACTGATCTGGCTGTTCAGCCCCAAGCACGTGTCTGATAAGCCAGAAAGGCCCACCTGCCCTGGCATGGTCTGGTGGTGCCTCTTCAGTACAATTAATCCTACAGGCATCCATGTTTGTGAAGTATGGTTGCTGTCACCTCAGTAAGAAGGACAATCATCACACTCCAGTGCTCCTCAGTCTTCAGCACCTGGTGTAAGTGACCTCTGGGGAGTTAGGCAGGTGTACTTGCTCCTTTTCTAAACTTTCCTCCACTACTTTGGTACTACATGTACTCTCACAGGAGGGGAGTAAAGTAAACAAAAGGGATGGATAAGTTACACGTTAGTCATTATTGGCATGGAATTTGTCTTAACAAATATCCTTCAGCATGCAAGCATAACTCGGGTAAAAATATCCTTGCTCACACAAGATCGTGCTGGATGGGGCAGGATTAAGTCCCTGGAATGTTAATACCTTTAATTCCTAGCTGTAGCTGGAGAAGCAGAAAGCAGCCCTGGATGCTGCCCCCTCCAAACCAGCTAACTGGGGCTTACTTGCTGAGAAATACCCACTGCTGACTAACACCGCAGCCATGCTTATCTTCAGCTTTTTCTCAGAACCAGCACGGCCTCCTTCTGTCTGAGGAGCAAGGCTGGTCTCTCCCCAGGGCCAACAATCCCCCTGCCAAGAATCTCCACACATTTGCATTCCCTGGAGCAGCATGGCCAGCAGGCAACTACACACTCGCACTGGGCCTCAAAACTGGAGGCTGCTCACCCAGCACGTCCCTCCACCAAGCAAGGGTCCCTGCACTTGTTTCCATACAAATGGCTTTACCAGAGGTCATGCAGCCCACAAAAGCCACAAGTCAGGGCACTACCTTGGCATTCTCAGGGGCTTCATTAAGCTGATACTATGCAGGTGTGCTTCCTGCAATTCTATAACTAATCAATGTCTGCTTCTAAGTGCTCTCAAGAATTACTGCAGTTTCCTTCCTAGACCAGTTTCCTTCCACAATAAACCCCAAATATTACACAGCATATTACTGCACCACTTGCACAACAGTTGGAATAACAATGTCAAAATGTGAGTGCAAGAAGAATTGCCTCTTTTCTGCAAGTCACTGGGTGCATCCAGAAGAACATACAGAGTTTGGACATACGCTTGATTTTTAGTGTTCCAGAGATGTCCCTTGCTTTTGTACCATTGGACAGCAATCTGATGCCCAGAGCATTCAAACTGCAGTCTTGTAAGACAGGGAAAGCAATTTCAGAAAAACTAAGGAGCAGCCTACCATGCTCAAACAGCAAAAGGATGCCAGTAATAATTCTCCCTGTGGCATAAATAAGGAAGTGGGATAAGTAAAGGGATACTTTTTTGGTGTTAGATATTACATCTCTACTGCTACGTACATATATGCACATATGCATGCGTGACAACCACGTCAGTACGGCATCTTCTTCCATGCAAACTCAGGGCACTACTCACCTGTTTCTCTGCTGAACGACCCTCTCCATTTAAGGGAACTTTTGTCTCATCCTCCCAGCCAGGTGCCCTCTGCACATCGGGATGATCTTGGACAGCCGCTCCATTTTTACAGTCCATGACCTTCATTTCACAACTAAGCCGCTGACTTGAGAGGTGGTGAAAGAAAAGGCTTTTCTGTGGCATGGGCAGGAACCACGCTGTGCCAAAGGCAATGGATATGCTGGTTAAGGAGATAACGTTCAAGCTGAAGAGGGACCATCCCGCCACTGACACAAGGACCTGCCCAGACACCGAGCCCACTGTGTAGCCCACCAGGGTGGCACTTCGGCAGTAGCTGGTGACCTTCTGGTACAGGTTGATATCGACGACACTGTAGATGTAGGAATAATAGGCGATGTCGGTGGCAGTCCCCATCCCGTAGAAGAACTCGAGGAACTGGATGGCCCGCAGCCCCTGGGCGTACAGCAGCATGAACCAGGTGACGATGAGGCTCAGGCCCTGCAGAAGGACCACAGGCTTGTACCGCAGATAGTCCGTGGCCAGGAACACGGGGAACAGCAGCGCCAGGTAGGAGTAAGTCCACACCGGGTAAATCTCGTTGAACACCTGCGGGAGGGAGAAGACGGCGGTGACCCCCAGCACTCACGTACTGCGAACAAAACACAGACACACGGAGACAGACACACACCCCGCGGGGGGGATGGGGGGCGCTGGGAGTGAGGACGGTACCCGAGGCCGCGGTACCTGGGTCTCGGAGAGGTTCTTGTGCCCCAGCAGGTACCGGGTGAGGAAGGGCTCCGACGGCCGCACGCTGCAGAAAAAGCCGTAGGAGCAGAGCAGCGCCGTGGGCAGCGCCCAGCAGCACGCGCCGCC
>WEIT01000081.1:50669-60915 GCA_013389985.1 Dryoscopus gambensis
GGGGCGGGGCAGGGCGCCCCGCGTGTACCTCGGCCCCGAAGTTCCTGCGCTCCCCGCTCCTCCAGGGGCAGGTGCGCGCCTTTCCTGAAACCCCCTCAGCAAAGAGATCCCTGCCTGCTGTTCGTGCTTTCCTGGCCCGGACGCGTTCGGCCGCTGACCTCTGCCCCTTTCTTCCCTTTCACGAGATAAGAGCTTGAATCACTTCTGCGTTTTAATAAGGTAGCGCCTTATTGTCCATCCAGAAGAAATATTAGACAAATGGGGAAAATAAAATGATTACATTCAAAGTCATTATCTAAAGTTTTGCCCAGTACTACTGTTCCTAAAGCTTTGCCAATCCTCTAAACTATTTGCTGTTTTTCTTCACAATCTATCCCATATTTTCCTTCTATCTACTTGATTTGCCTTTCCCTTTGCTCCACTCCCTTGATCTCCACGATATCGCTACCACTGCTAGGGCTTCCTACTTTACACCTACTGGCTGATGCCAGAGAGAATTCTCACCAGGGGTCAATTGTCCCACTTGTGCAATTGCATACCCTGCCTCCTAGGCATTTGGATATACAGAGTTGGGTGGGAAAGAACAAGCTCTTCTCAGCCCCTGAATACATTTCTTGTAGTGCAGAATTTTACTACTATCTATTACTATTTTATATTCATTACTATTTTATTGCTAAGATTATCATTATATATTTATTACTGTTGTATTACTGTTATTACCATCATCATACCTTAGTAAACATAGTTACAAAGAGCATTTCCAGCTGCCTGTAAAACACAGCTAAATATTTTGGTCTTGATCATCTGGCATCAGTGGTTTGCTGCTTTCTGGCTATCATCTGGGTCTAGTAAAATTTCCTTTCTATTGTTCTCTATGTTCTCTTCTGTAGAAAACCTGTAAGGTTTATTGGGGGGGAAAAAAAGGTATTGCCATTTTACTACCCTTTAGCTTGAAGCAAAACTCTACATAAAAAGAATCAGTTCCTGTTAATATTTGCATCCATTTCAGCCGTGGGCAAGGAACGGCTGATCTTTTCAAATAGAATGGTTAGAGTGAAATGAGCCGAAACAACGACTGATAAACACGTCGATGTTGCCAGGAGTTCCCTCTCACGTAGCTCCCAGCAGCGCCTCTGTCCTGCTGGCATGTGGCCCAGGAGCAGGTAATAAAGGGATATGGGCCATTAGCAAGGTGTTGTGCACCTTCTGACCAATCGGGGCCATCGCTTCGTGCCGGGCCGGGGCGGGAGGAAAGAACAAAACCTTGGCATCTCCGTGGTGTGCCCTGCCTAGAGGTAGCAGTTCCCACAGCTTCCAGGCTGCTCACAAGATCTGATGGGCGGCCTTGGTCTTTTCCAAAACAAAAATCCTTAGAGTTGTGCCACTGGAGCTCAGCTGCTGTTTCCAGCAGATTAGTAGAACGAGTTACATCAGTTCAGCCCTTTTCCTTGAAAAAATACAGTCAATCAGGCAACCTAGATTTCTTCTCCAAAAACTGGAACAGAAAAAGAAACTACAAAATTTTGATTTAAGTACTCCAGGTTTTCTCAGGGTTTCAGTTTTGTTCTCAAAAGAACTCACCTTGTTTTGTTTTCATGGAATATTTTCAGCCTTTGGGAACAAGATAAAATTTTATTCCCTGGTTTTTTACTTCTATCTTTTCTTTCTTAGCCTTCCTCCACATTTTCTCTTTCCATCTCCCCACTCTACTAGAAAAGTAAGGAAAGGTTAAACATGTTTGATAGTAAAAACCTCAACACTTCCAATATTTTTTCCTAAAATGGAAGACATAAGCAGTGAAAAGTAGGGTTTCCTCACACTTTCTTTCCTTGATTTTACCTATTTCCTTCTTCTCTCAACTTGTGGCCTGCAGTGTATTGTGGAGGAATTAATAAAATATATGTGCATGAAAAGTTCTCCTAAAGTCTTGCCAAGTTGTTTAGAGAAAAGCTTCTGTAAATTAAAAATTTTAAAAACTGCACTCTTGTGAAGCTGTTGTTCAGAATGCTTCCTCAGTATGTGAGAGCACTAAGATGGCACAAACATTTCAGAAACTATCCAGAAGGAGAAAATAAAACAGATTCGTCTTTTGCTGAACATGGAAGGAGCAAAGGCACAGAAATGTGACAAACAGCAGCAGCCACTTTCTTTTATTTTATTATTTTGGCCATTGTAACTAATCTGGGGAAGTAGACTCCATTAACTAGTATCTATGTCGGAATGAAACAGAACTAGCAAGAACAAAAAAAATTCCAAATGATTTCTGAAATGCAGGATGATTAGTTTAGATCAAAGCCTATAGATTATAGCTATCTGTTAGAACAATAGACTGGGTATAACCTTGAAGGCCTGTGTCTTCCACTTCCAACCCCCAGCTGATCCTTTGATAATCTGGGGGCTTTCAACAGGAAACTCATAAATATTATGCAGCCATAAAGGGTCAGTTTAAAACCCCTGTGCATGAGGGGGAAAAGCAGCATTGTAGTTTACTGGAACACAGCTGATAGAGAAACCAGTGTAAAATCTAAGCTTCCAAGACCTGCAGAAGCATAAGGACAAACAGCCATCTCTCCAAAATATAGAAGTCATTAGGAGACAGGTTGCTATCAAAAGCCTCTGGCAGACAACTTCCCTTCTGCCCTGCACACCACAGCAGGCTCTGCATTGTGTCCAGCGCAGATTGAAGCAGAGAGCTGTTAGAAATGAGGCATTCATGGCTGAATTTGAGGAATCACTTGCCACAGGATATCAGAATAACTCCTGCGCTAAGATGGGTCATGTTGTACAACATTATGCATTTCCATTATGGACGTAACAGTTTAAAATATTTTGCAGTCAGCTACATGAGGAAAAAAATGGAAAAGCCACTTACAAACAGTGGACAAATTTTCATGGGAAGTGCCAAAAGAGAGTACAATAGTGGTGTTACAAAGAAAAACAAGCACTTAGAAGAAACACACACTGTACTTTTATTAAATGAAGAAGCAGATAGGTTGGTCTGAGTTACTTGGTGCTTGGTGTATCTAGGTATTGTAACACAGTATTGCTGCCATTAGGAATGGTGTTACAGATGTGCCCAGGAACCCTGAGAATGACCCCATGGCCTGTTTTGGAGAGTGCTGTACAAACATTCAAGAAGACAGAGTCCCTACCTGGAGGAGATTGTAATTAAAGAATGATTCAAGCTCTGGGTGTAACAAACAAATGTGAATGGGGCACAGTAATGATAGGAAAGTGTAGGTGGATAAACTGGTTATGATGCAGAGCTAGCATAAATAAACACAGCAAGAAGAGGAATATTTTACACTGATTAAGAGGAGTAGCTGACTCATACAAAACAATTGGTCACCATAGGACAGTGCTGCAACTCATCTCTGTGGTGTTTCATAGTAACACTGATAAACAGTCTTCCCTAGCACATACGTGGGCATGGACAGAGCCTTTACCCTCCTCTCTCAGATATGTGACAAAAAAATCTTCTGTCACGAAAGACACCTCATGAGTGTGAGTGCTTGTGAAGTTGCAAACCCTCTTTTTGTCCCTTAGCACCATCCTAAAATTCTGATCAACCCACCAGTGTTCATGGTCATTTCAGGGGGTGCCAGAGGATGCTCAAAAGATTCGTTATTTGTCTGGAGTCCTGACCACATTCCTATTTGATGCTTTTCCTGTAGAGTTCTCCTGGCACTTCACTCAAACAGACTCTTGCCATGCACCCTCTCTGATGTCTCTAATATGAGAAGAGCCCCAAAGCCCAGATTCACCTTTGCATCTGGCTGAGGCACAGTTCAGGTTTCTGAGGGAGTGGATGCAGAAACAGGATCTGCATTGGCTTTAATCCATGGGTAATATGCAGTTTTATGTCTCCACCATGCTTTGCTGTGGTTTGGAGGGAACTATCCAGTTTGAAGACTCCTGGGAACCTCGGTGAAGGTGAGCTGACCCAGCTTCAGTGCAGGTATCCCTGCAGTGCAGGTGTTACATTCAGAACTACTAGCAGAAAAACTGGCAGAGATGGAGGTTACGTCTCCTCTAAAAGGCAGAGGTGTCTGTATCCATCCACACGAGACTGCCTGCATCAACTTTGGACTTTACAGGGCACCCTGTACCAACTTGTCTGGATACTGGACTACTGCATCAGGCGCTGAAGAAACTACTGTGGTGCTGTCAGTATGTATTTCAGAGCTGCTCAACTGCCTTTACACATACTTCCAACTCCTTTCCAATCCAAGTGCAGACACAACCAGTTTCAGTGTCTGTGTGAAAGAGTACAGCCACCACCTCTGGAAAGAAAATGGACATACTTGGTTACACCTAGTAAAGGTGGTTGTAAGTAAAGCACAAGGCTTCAAGCACAGCCACGCGTGTGCTGTTGTCACCTGCAGACGGTCAGCTTTGGACACCCTGCAGCCTCTTGGAAGCTGGAACGAGCATTAGAGGGCAGCAACTCCATTGAGACGCTGTTCGAGGCTAAAAGCAGTTAACTTTGGACCTTTGGATCAAAAGGCATCCATCCAGTTTTGTGAAGAGATTATTTGCCATATTACTCTGAACTTTGGCACCACATTTCTCCCTCAGTCCAAAAGAGCTTATGTTTGCTAACCTTCATGTTGTCACATCCATCTCGAGTCTTTGAGAAAACGGCAGGAATTTTTGCTTTCCTTGTGTATTTTGCAAATAATCTCAACTTACACAGAATTTCCGCAGTGTGCAAACAGCTGTGCAAGACTGATTGTTTTAACTACAGATTTCCAAAAGCCTTGGCAAATTCAATCTAAGCTGGCTGCTTAATAAAATTAAAATACTTTGTGTATGTGGTCTGGCTAGGATAGAGTTAATTTTCTTCACAGCAGCCTGTATACTGCTGTACTTTGGTTCTTTGACTAAACCAACACTGATAACACCCGTTATTCTAGCTGTTAGTGGCAGCATTTGCTCAGTGCCAAGGCCTTTTCTTTTCCCCGCCCTGCCCCACTGGTGGGGAGGCTGGGGCTGCACAAGAGGCTGGGAGAGGACACAGCTGAGCTGGGGGATGTAATATCCCAGACTGTGTGACATTGTGCTCAGCAAGAAATGCCGGGGGAAAGGAGAAGGACAAAGGGGGAATGTTCAGTTATGGTGTTTGTCTTCCCAAGTAACTGCCAGGTGTGTTGAGGCCCTGCGTGCCTGGAAGCAGCTGAACCTGTGCCTGTTGATTCGAAGTGGCAAATGAATTCCTTAATTTGCTTTGCTTGCATGTGCAGCTTTGATTAGCTTATTAAACTGGCTTTATATCAACCCACCAGTTTCCTTTCTTTTGCCCTTCCAGTCCTCTCCCCCAGCCTGCCAGGGGAAAGCCATCAAGTGACTGAGTGAGGACTTAGCCGCCAGCTGGGGCCAACCTACTGCGGTCCTTTTTGGTGTCCAGTGTGGGGCAAGAGGATTTTGAGGTGACGCCCCTGATCGGACTGTGCTAGGTAGAATTTACAGCTGTTATTGGCAGGGGTCCATACTTTCTGCCTTACTGTGTATTAGAGTCTGGCATGTTAGTGACTGGTTTGGACTTTTGCTGTTTATTGTAGCACTTATCATCTTACCCTGCTGTGCAAGGGAACATTTTGTTATCGGCAATGGCCACATGTGCGGGTTGGCACAGGGCCCAGACATCACCGCTCTACTGGACAGGCTGGAACACAAGTGGAATGGGGTTAATTCCCATGGTAGCTGCCCCTAGGGCGTCGTGGCTTAGATTTGTGACTAGGACAGTGATAACCACACAGGGGTGTTTTAGGTGGCACTGAACAGTGTTTGCACAGTATCAAGGCCTTTGCTTTTTGCCTCTCTGCCCTGCCAGTGAGTAGGCTGGGCATGGAGAAGGGGCTGAGGAGGAGATGCGAGCAGGACAGCTGACCCCAGCTAACCAAAGTACTGCTCATTAGTAAGTAGAAGCAGAATCTTCAACTTGTAAAATTGATGCAGATGTAGAGTCATGCTCCTGCAATCAGTTTTGCATTTATGTAACTTTACATAGAATTATACGTGTGTATATATACATAAAGAACTAATTACTTATTTAGAACTTTAAAGATCAGTGCTTTCTTAAAAATAAGCGATTACACATTTGTCACATAAAAACCTGGTTCTGCTGAAGTTAAGAAGCATATATTAACTGTTTTCCAGGGTAAAACCTTATTCTGAAGTTTACATTTCTTTCTTTTTTTTAAGTGAATATGGCTTGTGTTGCAATTTCATGGCTGTCAAACAAAAATAAATTGAGCACCACTACAAAATACTAAGACACTGATCTTTAAAGATGAAGCAATTATTCATACCGTTTCACCATTTGAAATTAATTCTAATTAGCAATGAAAATTTTACTCTGCTCTTGCAAAATTTCACCATTACCAGAGCTACTACTGTAGAGGTGAATATACAAAATAAAATGTTGATGTGTTTCATGCTACAATATTAACTTTATTTTCCAGTGGAAAATTACAACAGTTTGTGACATAGTAAAAAAAAAAAAAAGAAAAAAAGAAAAAAAGAAAATATTTGTTTAGTTTTTACAGTCTTTTCACTCCTGTTCTCTACCTTCTCTTTAAAATGAATGTTCTATAAGAGAAAGAAATGAAAAACTATTGAAATAAAACTGGATAACACCATTCAAGGTTCAAAGACAAACTACTTCAAAAATCCAGCCTCCTGAATGGTACCTAGTGTGATAAGTGAAGTGCTGCAATTAAACAATTTACAGGACAGAAGCCCAGAACACTGCTGAAAGCTAAGCTAAAATTCTGCTGGAATAATGAGTTCATGGACTGTGTATCTATTTTCAGATGCAGTCATCCTGGGAAAAATCCATGTAAAATCTATGCACAAGAGTATTTCCACTAGAGAAAACACTGTCAAATTGTAAGAGAAGATGCAGATGTTTCTGTAACCCAGTTTCATCTAATCCTCCTCTGCCACCCCCAGGCTGTACTGTCACTGTACAGCTGCAGTTCTCAAAGCTTTCCTAATCAAGGGAGCTCCCCGTCCCAACAGTCTAAACGTGTGTATGGGACTGATGATCAGGAGTTCTGAATTCTCATTTTGGTTCTCCCATTGCTGTTCCATGACCTGCCAGGTTAAATCACTTCCCTTCTCATTTCTGGGATGGAAAGGTACTGCTGACTTCCCTTCCCCTCGCCAGGGCACTGAAGATGAATTATGTGAAATCCACTGCATTCAGGTGTGCTGGGTATTCAAGAACCAAACCAACAATGCCAACACACGTTCTCTGAGAAGGGGTTGCACATACCTCAGTGCTGAGACATGTCCTGCCTTTGCCACAGCGTGGATGAAAGATGTGGAGGAGAGCTCACCCCTACAATCATTTCTCGCCAAGGCACTGCTGGAATGCAGCACTACAGATCCAGATCAGCACTGGCTTTCCCTCTCAGCCTTATGTACGGAGAACGTCCACCTGCTATAGCTTTCTATTCCTCACCTGTACTGCAAAAGCATTACAAAATGGAGATAGTCAGGGCTCAGGATCAAAGCCAGAGTCTCCATTCCTAGGGATTTGGAACTTAAAATTAGGTAAAAAATAAGATCGAGGACTGGTTATAATGAAGAAGTGATAATACTAGTCAGAAGGGACTACTATTTCTTCCCAGAGAAATGAAGCTGTTTTCTAAAGTGTGTATTGGTAGGAATGAAACACCTGCCAGAGAAATCTCTCAATCCTGCTGGTAAAACATTATGTTCCTTTGATGAAGCACACATCCAAACTACTAAGCATGACTGTTTTCAGGGTTTCTTAAAAAACATGTTGTTCTGCATGATGACTGCTGGCAGGTTAAGAGCTCCCAGACTCATCAGTCCTTTTCACAGCCAGACCCCCACCAAAATCACAGCCGTAGAGTTCTACCCGAAGGGCAATCCCACGGTACCATGTTTTTGGAACAATGCGGATGAACCTGGATAGGATGGTTGGGTTAAAAAAATTCTTGACATGCCTGTCGCTGTTTTCATTACCCAAGAAAACCTGCAAATACACAAACACAATTAGTTAAAAGGTGGCACTTGGAAAAAACCCTGCATTTTCTCTTTAAAACAGTTCCAAGCTGTTGCATTAGCCACACCCAATGTAGATGGACTGGCTCATTTCTGGTTTTAAACAAGACCACTTCAAGTCTCTTCCTAAGGTGCTGGGTTAAAAGTAGTTCAGGCCAGCAACAGCTGAGTCTGAATGGATTAAACAGCCCCTGTTTCCATCCACACCAGAAAATTTGCCATTCTAATTTCTAATGGACCTAACCCTTGAAGGTTAGGTTGGTGTTAAGGTCATACAAGAAAAAATAAAAAGTACTGTGTCTGCTCTGTAGGTACCTGAAGTTCCCCAGCTCTGCTACAGCAATACCGCTCACTAACATTAATTTCACTTAAAAAATCACGGCAGAAATAAAAAAACTAAAGGAGGCCCTGGGGAATCCATTGTTCACTCAAATTAAATGTCCTTGTGCATTCAAACTCAATGTCCTCCTTTACAAATTGTGTCAGCTCCTTTTATCACAACATTGGCGGCATCCTCTGCAGATCCGGTGTTCTTTCCTTTTATTATTTATTATCCACTAAAATCAGATGGATACTGTGACATTATCTGTAGTAACCCCAGCTTCCTAGCACTTTAAAGTCCTGTGAGAATATAAATTTGGCTGGGCATTCTGCCTTTGAGCCTTGACTGTGTCCAGCACCTAAAACCAAGCAACAATAGCATTGCCTAAGCTGACAGTGATACCTTTGGCACTGAGCTTGAACCCTCTGTGTAGGATTTCCACTCGGAGCCGTTGTCGCTGTACAGAAGAACATAGGTTTTCACAAAGTATTCAGCTGACATGGATGTGGTCCCCTGTGTAGCAATAGCAGTGATCTTCTTAACTGTGAGGAGATCAATTTGCAGCCACTGTTGGTTGTTGTTCAACTACAATTGATACAAAAGTTTGTCTATTAGCAAACATGTCTGTCTGTATTTACTTATGTCAAAAATCTTGTTTACAGGTAGTTAAAACTGTATCAAAATGCATCAAAACTGTATCAAAGAAGTCCAGAAGAGTAACACTGACGCAGGTCACAAGCATTCTTAGTGACCTATATAATTAACTTCATCACTGCAGCTGGTGTATTTGGAGTTAAAATGTACACTTTAATTTCCAATACATAGTGAAAAATCAGAGATTTTCCTCCCATATTAAAACACAATACTTATTACTAATACCAAATGCTTATACAAAACAGCAGCTTCCAGCAAATCTGAAGGTGCTTTGTGAAGAACTGCAGCTCCATTTTGAAGACACAGAAGCTCACATGCCTTGCTGAAGGTCACCACCCCCAGATCCACTAGGCTGCACTGCCTATTAGCCAACCCAGAATGGGTTACTTTAACCCCCTTGACACAAATATTCAAGTTGTACTCATCTCCTGAAATTAAAGGGGCTATTTCCACAGGGAAGTTCTGTAGCCTGTGGCCCAGATGACACCATCCATCTCTCAAAGTATGATTTCACTGCTGTTGCCAGAAGCTCAACAAGTTTTCTGCTGAAGAATTGAGTGGTGTTCTTCCCAAAGGATGGTTGTGAAGTGACTCTATTGCACTTAGCACTGGACAGAGCATGCAGGAACACCATGATCACAAAGGCAGCATGGATTTATTAACCAGCTGTCCCTGCTGCCTTCCCTGTTTGTCTCTTGTTACCTTGGCTCGCCAGGCATTCATCTTTCCCTTCTGATTGAGACGAGCAAGTGAAGCGTCCCATGTGTTAAACCAGGATGTCTTAGTAGATGAGGCTGTTATCTGGGCATTCTTGATCTCTCCACTTTCCATTCCAAGTGGCAAAGAGCAACCTATTGAGAGGAGCACCATGTCATCTCCTGTACATCCAAGTAGCCACAGTGAAAGCAACCATGTTGGAATGAGAAGACCCACAATTTTAGCTGCATGAGGTAAAAAATTTGTCAGAATGGAAGCATCAGCACTTGACCAATTCTTACCATCTACTTCACAGCCCAGAAGCTCCATGCGAAGAGTAGGCCTGTTGTACACCTCGGTGGGGTAGAGTCTGATGTACCTAGCAATAATAGGGGGATCAATGATGTTCTCTTTTATCTCATAGGCATCAGAATTACCTTCAAAAATCTGTTAAAAAAGAAAAAGAAAGAAAAAAAATTTCACATATAGTGAATTTAATGCAAACAGAAGCTTGGATGCTGAAAGCCTGCTCTGTTA